>JANHFT010002492.1:84865-103281 GCA_032467955.1 Pseudoxenodon macrops
TTATTTTAGCCCATGTGCCGAAAAGCCCAATTCGGCTTATTATCGGGACAGGTCGTATTTTCGGGGAAACACGGTACTATATTTTAATGGGAACTGTACAAATACTGTTTTACACCTTAGTAATGTACAATAAATTATTTATGCACATGCATGCACATGTATAACAAAGTAGAAGCTTTTAAGCTTCTGTTTTCCCCCCAAATTGCTAAAGAAATCACTATAAATATAATATCCTTAAAGTATTTGCTACATGTTGATAATAACAGATGAGATACCTAATGAATAAATGAGCATATCTATTTTGTCTCAGTATTTAAACCTTATTCTTGTTTATCTGAAAGTTCTAATTTCAACAATTTCACTTCTTTATAATCCATTTTGAAATATATTACAAATTGTAATTCTATCAAAATTCATGAGAATAGTTTTCATATGAAGTATTTGGATTGGATTATATTTTAAATTTAGAATAGAATAACAGAGTTGGAAGGGACTTTGGAGATCCTCTAGTCCAACCCCCTGCTTAGGCAGGAAAACCTACATCACTTCAGACATCTTAAAAACTTCCAGTGTTGGATCATTCACAACTTCTGGAGGCAAGTTGTTCCACTGCTTAATTGTTCTGTCAGGAAATTTCTCCTTAGTTCTAAGTTGCCTCTCTCCTTTATTAGTTTCCAGCCATTGCTTCTTGTTCTACCCTCAGGTACTTTGGAGAATACTGTAGCTTGACTCCTTCTTCTTTGTGGCAACCCCTGATATATTGGAAGACTGCTATCATGTCTTCCCTAGCCCTTCTTTTAATAAAACTAGACATACCCACTTCCTGAAATCGTTCTTCATATGTTTAGCCTCCAGTCCCCTAATCATCTTTGTTGTTCTTCTCTGCATTCTTTCTAGAGTCTCAATGTCTTTTTTACATCATGGCGACCAAAACTGAATGCAGTATTCCAAGTGTGGCAAGTAAAGTTTAAACAAGTAAATTGGCTAAATGTTGTAATAATTAGTCTACTTATTAACTAGATAATGTTTACATAAAACCACTTTTTTCAAGCATCATACCTGATCTACAATAGATGTTAGTTTAGCCTTAAGAATAGTGTGTCCTTCTTTTATTGCTTTTACATAGTGATATGAACCATTCATAGAGGACTGCACAACTTCAAAATATTCTTTTGGGAAGTACATATCAATTCTGATGTTCTGAAATTTAAAAAGGAATAATTATAGAATGCATTTTGAAAGAATTTTTTTTAATAGAAATACCATTAATATATTCTGATGGCAGAAGAAAAATATGTGCTCAGGTTTTTTTTAAAAACAGTCAGTTGGAATCAATCTTTCTAGTTTGTCAATTTTTCAAAATAAGTTGCATTATGTATGTTGCACTTTCATAAGGAAATAAAAATGAAAGAAGGGGTAATTGTGCAATTTCTGTTATTATCAAATCCATCCTGACTTGTAATTATAACCATGTTGCTTTTTAATGTGCTTGCAGTTAATCTTTTTTATGATTTGCTCTATGATTTCCCAAATATTGACATTAGTTCACTATCGAATCCCCCTTTGGGACAATACTTTCCCTCCTTCAATCATTCATGATCTAAAGTTTCTAAGGAACAGCTTGAAAAGTGTAGTAAGGAAAGTGAAAATATGGCAAATGTACCACCATTCCAACATCTGAAATAAAAAAACCTAATCAACTGCTATGATGTTCAACATAAGGTCATGTTGCCTAAACCTTACCTTATAAGAACTACGGTACATATAAACCTCTATTAAGCAAACTAAGAAATTGAGATTTTTTTACAGGACAAATCTCCTTGTAAAAATTTTGTGTCCTATAGTTTTATTGAAAGACTTTTCATTGGTACTTTTACTTTCAATATACATATGTTGTCAGTTCAAAACAAAGGAACTATAAAATGGCTATTTTGAACATTAATAAAAAAGAATAAATGTCAGTATGTTGTATCTGCTTCAAAGGTGTGGACTTCTGCTTTTCATAGATGACCTATGATCGTTAATTTGCCTAGAAAATTTTACTGTTTCCATAAAAGATTGTCAAACTGCTGTTAAAAATGCAGTGGGAAAGGCCAATTTTTTTAAAAGTAGCAAAAATTTACTTAAGAACAAAGAGGTGGGTATTGAAAGTAGTAAGTTGTTTCTCATCATTTGAGTTAATACTGGTTTCTTTGTTCACATGGTATCTATGTTCTGTTTTCACTCTAATTTTAATAGTATTCCTGACCGAAACCTCTCATCCTTATTATTATACTGTATACATAATGTGATTTTTCAGAAAAATGCTTATTTCCCTTACCTCAGATAAATACACCTTATTGCTTGATTTGTCATACACTTCAATAGTGATTTCATAGAACCTCTCAGTTTCCAGCACCCATCTCTCACCAGGATGAATTGAAAATCCTGCACAGCAAAAGCACTGAAAGTCATAGAGTTACAGAATACTCACCTGATCAAAACACATGGCATAAAGTGTGGTTTTATATAAACTTTTCCATAAGGGGGGAATATTTCAAAACCTTACTGTTCATCAGAAACTTATTTTCCCAATTAAAAATTCGGTAATATTATATATGATTCAGTATTACTGAACGATATATAGGATTACTGAATTTTTAATTGGGAAAATAACTTTCTGATGAACAGTTAAGATACATTGGAAAAGAATTGAAATGGAAATAGACTGGTCACATAGCAAGAAGAACTGAGGGCAGGTGGAACCAAGGCAGTGATGGAATGGATCCCACTTGATTAAAAACCATCCATGAAAGAGACATAAAACAAGACAGATCAATGACATCAGCAAGTATTAAGGGCCCAACTCACAAAGAAAGGTCAGGCCTTTATCCTGCAGTGGATAGACAATGACTAAAATGATAATGATGATGATGTTGAATCACATATAAGGGTTGTGTAGCCACTTCAAAGAACTCTGAAGAAGTGGAATAAAGAGAAGAAAGATAACATTGATTGCACTTTTGGACAATCTCTGATGTAATTTATGATAAGTTGTCCAAAATATGCAATGATAAGAGCATATAATATCTGAGTTACAGCCCTCCTTCCTCTGAAGAATGTAACAATGTGAGCAATAAATTTAATAATAGTAATAATAAAATAGGTAGAACTGCTGAAATCATAAAAAGGACAAAGTAATAGGAAATGAAGTAGCTAAAGTGTTCTGGGACATTAGAATTCAAACAGGCAAGCACCTGCCACATAATATCCCAGACTTAACAATTATTGATAAGAAGGCCAAAAAGTCTGGATAGGTAACATGACATTACCTAAAGATAGGAGAATAGAAAGGAAAGAACTGTAGAAAATCACAAAATACAAAGATCTGCAAACAGACGTAAAACAATTTTGGAAAAAGAAAGCAAAGATGGTATAATAGTATAAGGAGTATAATATAAATAGGAGCCCTAGATCATTTCCAAAACATCTGGAGCACTACTCAAACACCATCAATGTTGACAAAACTGCCATCAGACAATTGCAAATGGCAGTTTTACGTGGAACAGTTTACATCCTGTTTAATACTATCAAACAACATCTGTCTTTCCCCAGGTCACTGGGAAGGTCTCCATAGGTGTACAAAAATGCCAATCCACTCTAAACATCTGGCTAACTGTGCAACCAATCATAATAATTTTAATTTCTATGTCACACGGCTCCCAGAAAGTCTACAAATTTATTAAATACTTGGCAATATAAGTATACATTTGTATATGGAATTATTGAACTTATTATGGTTATTTAAAAAAACGAAGTTGTTTATTTCCAAAGTCAATTAGCACTATGTACTAACCTAGGTATCCTGGGTTCACAACAAAAATGGTGCCATTTGGTAATTTAGAAGCCCCTTGCATAGATATACTTATAAATCAGTTAAGGATCCAAAACTTAGACAATAATAACAAATTAATATTAACTGAGTAAAATCTATGAAGTACCTAATTTTTAATATTAGAAAGAATCAAAGAAGTCACACTGAACATTTTGTTACATTAACATCTATTATATTCTTTGCTGTTTGAACAAGTCAAGAGTATTGTGCTAGTATAGAGCAGTGCTGGCGCACTGCCACAAACTGGGAGATAACCAGCTGTGCTTCCATTTCCCAGTGAGTGCATGCACCCTGGCCACCTGGGCTTCTGGTTTCTGGTGCACATGCACATGTGAAAACCAGCTGGCCGCCGTGCATGCAGAAGAGCAATGGGTGCACGTGCACAGATAGATGGCTCTGATTGCCACTTCCTGCACGTGCGGCATAGTTCGCCATCATAGGTATAGAGCATCCTAGAAAGGTAGTGGCCTCTAAACACAGGATGGCTAGTTCAATTATCAATCATTGTGCATAATATGAAAAACCACACACAAAAAGGATATTTTTGTGGGAAAGTACAAGATTTGCCCGTCCCCGCTGCAATGCAGTAATTGTGCATGTTTCCTGATCCAATCTGGCAATTGGCCAGGCTGTATCTCCACCAGGGCTGAGTGTGCTGTTCTGAAGTTGTAGCTCATATTGATCAGAAGGCATGGTTAGTTCTGTCCAAAATGCAAGACAACATTAAGAAACAACCAAAGCAAAAAAAAGGTGTCAACGAATGCTTCTAATAAAAAAAAGCAACACACACAATGCTTTTCTGCTCATCAAAGTGTTTTTAAAAGAAAAACACAGCATAGAAATGTTTGCTTTGTACTATAAAATATCACTTTACCTCTTTACTTATAAAGAGTCAAGAGTATAAAGTTACATAAAAAGTCAACAGAACAGTAACAAATTTTCTTACGGCTGAAATCCTCACTAATAAAACCATAGCTTTTAGGAAGATAAAAATAAATGGATTCACATTAAAAAAAACTTTCATTATGATTATCATATTTTTCGGACTGTAAGACGCACAGCAGTATAAGGCATGTCAAGATTTCGAAGAGGAAAACAAGGGGAAAAAAGTTTTTGCCCTTTCTGGCCCCCCAGGAGCACTCTGCAAGGCCTGCCAAACACTCTGCACATCCCATTTTTGCAAAACCCGGGCCTGTTTTTGGCAAAAATGGGATGTGTGGGACAGGGTTTCAGGAGGCCAAAAATGGCTGTATTCAATGTATAAGACGCACCAACATTTCCACCCTCTTTTTGGGGGGGGAAGTGTGTCTTATACTCTGAAAAGTATGATATATTGCTAATATAAGTGGTTACTTTATTCAGCCTCTAAGAAAGACTTGTTTCGTTTATGTTGGCTTTCTGCTCCCCAAAGCAAATCTCTTCCATCCTTTGGCACATTTTAATGAGTTCATCTCAGCTTTTCGATATAACAGAGCCAAAGTAAATAACAGATGCTAACTGGTGAAGTGAAGATGACCTGACGTGGTTTTATTAATAAACTACCGTGTTTCCCCAAAAATAAGACATGGTCTTATTTTCTTTTGAACCCCGGAATATGGCCTTGGCCTTATTATCGGGGGAGGCTTATTATTTTGGGGGTACAGGAGGCGGCGAGCATGGGACTGGATGTCCCGTCACAGCCGCCTCCCCTCCCTGTTCTATCGGCCGAACGGCCCAACACCACCCCACCCCAATGGCAACAGCCTGACTGCTTCCCTTCCCCAGCGTTTTTATTGATGGGTGGCAGGTGGGGCGTGGGGCATGGGACGCTTTTGCTCACCTGCCACCTTGCGCCCTATGCCTTGCCGGTAAGGCTGATGTCTCTCTCTCCCTATCTAGCTGTCAAGTCCCCCTCCTGCCGCCGCTGCCCCCGGGCCAAGCCCACTCGGGGGCAACAGAGGCAGCCACTACCTCGCCTGGTGGCCGCCCTCAGTGCGCGGGGGAAGTCCCATTTGTTCCAAGCCCCTATCCCCCTTTCCTTATTATATATATATATATATATACCGTGTTTCCCCAAAAATAAGACAAGCGGCAGCAATTTAGCGAGATGTTTGGTGTCCGTGTCAGTAATGCCCAGCGCTGTGGCGCAGCAATCGGCGGCGGGAAAGCCCCGCTACGGAGCCCGTCGAAAGAGCTGCCCGCCGAGGAAGAAGTGCAGGGAGGCAGATACCGGGGCAGGCGGCTGGAAGGCCCCTTCTGCATCTCTCTGCGTCTCTCTGGCGGCTGGGGGGGTGGGGATCTCCTCCCCTCCCGCCGCAGCAGCTCCGGAGCCTCGATACCTGCCTCGTCTCCTTGCAGGCAGGAACACCTTTTGAAATGTGAAGCAGCGCAGGGAGTTGGTAAAATTACCTGTGCCCACCCGCCTACCTCTCACTTGTGCTCGCTGTCTCTGTCACAGCCAAACTCCCTGCGCCGTTTTGAATTTCAAAAGGCGCTCCTGCCTGCAAGGAGGCGAGAGGTATCGAGGCTCCGGAGCTTGTGCTCGCTCTAGCTCTGTCACGGCCAAATGTGGCGCAGGCAGGCGGGCGCGGGCAGTTTTACCAACTCCCTGCGCCACATTAGGCTGCGACAAAGACAGAGCGAGCACAAGCTCCGGAGCCTCGAGCCTGAGCTCACATCTATTTGCTCCAATATGATCTGAAATGACTTTGCATATAGCTTAATAAGTAAGATCAAATATATGTTTATTCAAGAATTTCAGAGGTAGGTTCTTACTGGTTCTATAGAACCAGTAGTAACTTGGCGATGACATCACGGAGCCGGTCCTGTCGGTGGCTCCATGGTCACTGCCATTTTGGATTTTGATTGCTGTGCATGCGCACACTTCACACATGCATACGCGCACACATGCTTCACATGTGGCGTGACCCTGAGCGAACCGGCAGCAAAAATATCCGGAACTCACTGCTGAAGAATTTGTTAGATCAGACTAGCCAGGTCTCCTATATATCCATGTAAATATATCCATGTAAATATTAGCATAATACAGTAATGTTTATATCAAGATATATCAATCCCTGATCGAAAATTGATCAGTGGAAGGTTCTTTTATATTTGAGAAACTGCAGGAACATAAGGTATTATCCAAGATTTGACTGCTATTAGTTGATTGCTATTTAGCTGTTTAGATACAATTTCAATGACGAGTTTGAATCTCTCAAAAGTATAGCACATCAGTCTGCACATTTGACATGCAGATTTGATTTTTTGTGCTAGCTGAAGCAGCAAGACAAACTCGAAACGCTGCTTTGTTTAGGACTGTATGCAATTCAATACCCCTGACTTATTTTCCCCTAGTAAGCAGCTACAAAACCCACTTGATAAACAGGAATCTGTTATGTTCAATTATTGACACAGGTAGAAAGAACCAACAGATAGCAGCCGAAAAGTGTACACAAATTATCTGTTGAATAATGATTTTATTCTGTTCACCCTATTTTTTTATGTAATAAATCTAAGGCTGTCTAACTCAAACACTTTGATTCAGTTTATCACTGAAAAGAAAAACAATCCAAACAACATAAAACACACACTATTGACGAACTGCTTCCCATTAGAACAGGGGTCCTCAACCCCTGAATCGTGGCCTATTCACAACAGGATGCGCAAGTGACAGGCCAGTGTGCATGTACAACTCTACTTGTGCAAGCTGTGGGCCACAACAGCCCAACATCTTTAAGTAGAATAAGTTGCTAATCTACACTATATTCAGAACTGATGAAAAAAGTTCTAACAAATTCATGTGTTTGCTACATTATTCCAGGGGCGTCAAACTCAAGGTGCTTAGATCTGACCCGTGGGGCCGCCCTGGAAACAGTGAAGGATCAGCCCGTGGTGCGTCGCCAGGGAAAACAGAGCTTCGTTTTCCCTGGTAGAGGGTTGCAGGAGGTCGTCACAGTCGAAGACAAAGCCTGCAAGGCCGCACACAGCCCTCCCAAGCTCAACTTTCTATGGCAGAGGGCTGCAGGAGGCTGTTGCAGCTGAAAACGGACCTCGGGAGCCTGTTTTCGCTGGCAGAGCGCTCAGGCCGCCACAGGTGTCCCCGACACAAGTTATGTTGAGCTGGCCATGCCTACCATGGCCATATACATCCCTGCCCCCACCCTGAGGTCAAACACAATCCTGATGCGGCCCTCAATGAAATTGAGTGTGACATCCCTACATTATTCAATGGGAGGCAGGGTAGACAATTACTGCACAAGAAAAATTATTTTGAGAGAAATAGTTTCTTCTTTCCATACTATTTGAACATGAAGTTCAAAACAAAATGGCATTGCAGTAGAACAAAAATGTAGGCCTCGATTTGAAGGCAACGTTGAATGAAATCCAAGAATTGTGTGCCAAAAGCTCTTCATAAAAGTTGGGTATTTTACTTATTAGCTATTATTTATATGCCACTGAGTTGCACAACAAAATATGCCCTAAAAGGTGCAAGAATAACCCAATTATAAAAATCAGTATCACGTTAACATCCTTAAACCTACAAAGTATTTATCTTCAGCTACACATTTCCTTCACTGAAAGGCCCATGGAAAACAGTTCTGACAGAATAAAACAGCAGGACCTAACATGATCTCAGGAGGATAGCTGTTACAGAGGGATGGGGCTGGCAATAAGAATACCATTCTCTGGGTATCCAGTGCTCATTCTAGATAGGCACTCACAGCATCCTTTTTTGTCTAAATCAGTGTTTCTTAGCCATGACAACTTTAAGATGTGTGGACTTTAAATTTCCATATTTCCTAGGATAGCATGCTGGTTGGGGAGTTCTGGGAGTTGAAGTGCACACATCTTAAACTTGCCAAGATTGAAAAACACTGGTCTAGACTGTGTAGAGCAGGCAGATTCTGGACAAGATAGCCCCCAAAATAAGCATTTCTTTTCTTTACCTCTGTAAGAGTTCTTTAGCAAACCTGGTTTTTAGAACTTTTGTTTTACTTCAAACATTTTTCATGGTTTTATTCTAACCATTTCTGCAAACATAGAGGCCATGCGTCCTTATTCATACATGTGCACTGTTTGGAATTCAATGAGCAAGTATGTTTTCCTAGACTAATGCTCATTGTGCAGAAGGAAACCATAAGGAAATGAGTTGTAATGTGAAAGTGATTTGTAGCAAAGAAGACGGAAGTCCCATTGGGCCGTTTTTCACCCTCTGGAGGGCAAACAATGGCCCAATTTTTTTTTGGGGGGGGTACGCATGGGCAGTGCAGTGTACGTGGGGAGGGGTTATGTGTAGGCACACGTTGCCATTTCTGGCATGCAAGAAGAAAAAGGTTAGCCATCATTGGCCTAGACAGATTTTTGGACTAATCCAATAAGGCAACATGTGTGTTCTTAAGAGATTCACAGAAAATAAGAAATGTAATTTAATTAACTGACAAGTCAAATATGCAAGTTATACTGAATATGGACCTACTCCTTACCTAGTAGGTTTTATGTTGTTTTTTAAATAAAGAATGCAAAAGCAGCTACGCTGTTTCTCTTGCCAAATATTGAAAAAAGTGACATATGAAATAAAAACACATATTCCAATAGATATTTGTCTAAGTTTAACTTGAAAACAAACTATGAATACTTTATATCTAATATATTGTGCAAAACATTACTAGATAAAAGCCTTATATCTATTTCTAATCCCCACTGTAGATCTACTTACCAAATCCCTGTGTAACACCCAGTTAGCATGTAGATAATGAATGCCATCTAAGATCTGATATAATAGAGATTTCACCATTCCCCGAGGTAACTGAACTGGCTTCTTGTTTGCCTTAGAAGCTCTGTGAAATTTTATTATGTGCTAAAAAAACAAACATAATTAATCAGCATGAGTGGAAAGAGTTTGATACAATGTTTCATTATAGCCAAAATGTCTACTGTATTCATTACTGAGTTCGCATTTCTGAGATTAAAACAAGAATTACGTATATCACTTTATAAGGGTTAAACCATCTTTCTTTTCATTTAATTTTGTACTCAACAGCTGAATTTTGATCTTAAATTTTATGTATCTACAGTATCTCTTTCTCTCATACATTACAAACGATAAGCCTTTCCAACAATACTTTCAAAGAATTGTTTCTAAATTTGTACTTCCTTATGCACATCTAGAAGATATGGCTATAATTACATTAAATTACAAGAAGGCAGCAACTACACCAAGGTCAGATTAAAACAATTTAGTTCATAAGATGACATATATTCAATGTTTTCACTAATGGTATAGATCTATTTCTAATGGATCTACAACCATTTCTCTACCAAAAGATGCGGATATTGTTATGGCCATGTAATGTACTTGATGAGGCTCTTCTATCTTTCATAGCATGTCTAAAAACCTGAAATATTTTAAACATTTTATTTCCTTTAGTCCCTCCCTCCCTCCCACAAATGAGCTGCCATTACTATAGCCAACTTGTGTTAATTTAGGGGGGAAAATATTTTTTTTATCTGCTACATTGTCAAGTATCAATACAGAAGTGCCTCTAAAAAACATATTGTGAAATCTTTAAATATCTTACGAGAATTTTTGTTTTTGCAATGAATATTGCAAAGAGTGGCAATGGACTTCTAGCTACTTCGAAAACTGGACCTAATCCAAACCTATTTATTTAGAATCATACCCTTTCCAGCATTTTCATACTCAACTTTTATAGTATTTACATTTAGAGTATCATTGAAAAGTAAAGGGAAAAACAGATGAGTGTCATGCTTAAATTTAAGAATTAAATTTCAAGCCTCATCATGGAGAAGTGTCCATAACAGTTGCTGAAACTGCAAATTGAAGTTCTGTCACTTAGTACACGGGTGTCAAACTCGACCGCGCCACGTGAGGTATTATGGCGTTTTTTGCCTTTGCAGAGCTATGACGCATCTGGATGCCAGTTTGACATCCCTGACTTAGTAGGATAAGCAATACTGATGAACATGCAAAGGAACAGGGCTTCAATTTGTAGCTGCACTTGCCATTTTATTGGCTAATCCACAAGCATTCTTACCCAAAGGTCGTGTTCCGCATAGTCAAAAAGGAGCCAGACTTTTCTGTCAGCATGAGACAGGAACACCTTTTGCAGAGAAATTACATTTGGATGCTTGAGTTCCCGCAACAGCTGTAAAACAAATACCGTACACTAGAAAGATGTACAAAGCTAAAATACAAACTGACAGGTTTTTGTTTTTTTTATAACTTTAAAACAAATAAGCTTGTTTTTCAGGCTTAATCTGAAATCTTTTAATTCACAAAGGACCAAAAAAAGCAGTGTGGGATTCCTTTTAATTAAGGAATTCCTACCAGGTTTTTAAATTGGACTAACAGCTGAGTCAAACATACCTCCCTCAGGATGCAGATAACAGTAGTTAAATTTGAACTGAAGGGAACTTCCACAATTTAAAAAATGATGCAACTTTAACCCAAAACTCAATAGCGTATAAGTAAGCTGAATATACTTTGTGTGCCTGGATCTTTTATGACTTTTTATTATGTAAGTTAGTCACAGAATTGTAACTCAAGAATCTGACAAATTGCTCAGTGTATTATTCTTTATCAATCTGTAGGCTATAGATGAAGATATGCAAAATGGTTTATTTTCTATATCACAAGTCATCCTTTACAATTATTCTTTTGTTCAATTGTTGATATTTATCTCTACATCTGGAAAATCAATTTGTTCCTTATAAAAATGAGCTTACAAAAATAGTAACTTTAAGATGAAAGATTTAAGATTACTACTGAATGCTTCATAATTGAAAAGCCAGAGGTAGCACATTTAAAAAGTCTCTTTTGAAAAGGAAAATACGTATGATTTTTCATAAATATTATTTTAAAATAATGGCAACATAGTGACCTGAACAGAGTCTCAAAAAGCCCTTTGTTGTTTATACACTAAAAGCCCACACTTTCACTTGTTCTTTCTTCAGTGGTAAAGACATATTTACAGATAAAACTCTCTCTGTTTACTTTTTTCCTTTGTTCCTATTTTGTTTTGTAACTAAGGCAAAACAAAGTAGGGCAAATTACAAAGAGAAAATTGCATAAGAGTAATATTCCTTCTATTATATTCGTGATCCTGTTCATGCCACCTAACTACTATTCAAAGGTAATCTAAGAAAACAGAGGGATGATGATAAAAGTACCACTATAAAAAACAGATTCATCTTAAACATGCAGGTGAAGAGGTTTTTCACATAATACAATTTTACTTTTAACTCAAGCAAAAGGTATCTTACATTAATTAAACTCATAATCTGTGCTTGCCCTAATACAGTTTGTTACAACATTCACAATCTATTTATGTAATTGACTCCATATCGATATTGAATTATAAAATCAGACTTTTTTTTCCTAAGCTAATTTTGAACATTGCTTAGATACAAAAACTGACCACTGTACTTAACGACAATTTACCAATTGCTATGGTTTGTTACTACAGGTAGTCCTTGACTTACGATCAAAAATGAACCCAAAACTTCTGTTGTTAAGTGAGGCATTTGTTAAGTGAGCTTTGCCCCATTTTATGACCTTTCTTGCCTCAGTTGTTAAGTGAATCACTGCAGTTGATAAATTAGTAACCGGGTTAAGTCTATCTGGCTTTCCCATTGACTTTGCTTGCCAGAAGGTTTATTTATTTATTTAGTTTGTCAAACATGCACGAGATAACAGGAATAAGTATAAACATGAATATGAATACAGGAAATGGGTACAAATAAATGGGGACAGTAGGACAGTAGCACGCCCCTTACAGACCTCTTAGGAATGGGGTGAGGTCAACAGTGGACAGTTTAAGGTTAACGTTATGGGGAGGTTAGAGGATGTAACAACAGTCAGGTAGTGCATTCCAGGCATTGATCACTTTCTATTGTTGAAGTTGTATTTTCCGCAATCGAGTTTGGAGCGGTTTAGCTTGAGTTTGTATCTATTGTTTGCCCATATATTATTGCGGTTGAAGCTGAAGTAGTCATTAACAGGTAGGACATTGTAGAGGATAATTCTGTGTGCTACGCCTAGGTCAGACCGTAGGCAGTGTAGTTCTAGGTTGTCCAAAAGGTGATCACATGACTTTGTGACACAGTAACGGTCTTAAAGATGAACCAGTTGCCAAGCATCCAAATTTTAATCATATGATCATAAGGATGCTGCAAAGGTCACAACTGTGAAAAATGATCATAAGTCACTTTTTTTCAGTGTCGTTATAACTTTGAACTAAATGAACTGTTGTAAGTTGACAGAAGTAAGTGCTCCTGAAGTTGAAGTAGAAATAGCATTATGATCTACTTTAAACAGACATTTCCCTTCCTGTTGAAAAACAAGATGTACACTATCACAGTAACTGAATTAAAGTTAATATGAACACTAGTTTAGAACTGAAGTTACTTACAGCTATTTCTCTGCATGCAGACATAGAAATCCCAGTACCTTCTATTTGCTTCAGAGCATAATCTTTATCATCTTTCCTATGATAGGGAAGAAAAAATAATGCAAATAAAATCAAAAGAATTCTTATAAGCACCATTCTGGGTAACACACTCAGCTAAATGTTCAAAACTATTTACATTCAAGTAAATGTTTGAAAAAAGATAAATGCAAGGTAGGTTCAATCAAAATATAATTTATATAATACATAACCAAAATCAACATAGCTAGCTGGATTAGAGCATGACCTTTATACGGCACATTTATTTTATTTGCTGTGCATAAATATAAGCTGAGAATAAGTTGGGAATAAGTTACCATTTGAGTACAAATGCCATGAAATAAACAGCCTGAAAATTATTTTTAAATATGCTATCATCAACTAGAAATAAAAATATAAGATGCAGAATCTAACAAGCTAGACAAAACATATTACTAAATATGTGTTTATGTATTTTCTTTGTATAAAACAATTTATCTTCCAAATACATTAGAAATTGATATATCATCAGAACAGTTAAAATGTAAACTTAAATATTTAACATGAATGCGTAAGACTATATAACCTATTTTCCTATTTCAAAATATATGTGATCTGTCCTAAACTGCCTTGACTGAATGATTTTGAAAACAAAATTATAGATGAAAGACTGATTTTGAAAACTAAAGTATAAACATTATCTTAGCAAAGTAAATGTATTTTTCCCATTATAGCAAACAACTTTAAAAAGTACCAGTACAATCATTTAACGTGATATAATGTGACATGAAATGTATTGCACCGGGAGCAGGAAATGCAATCTAAAGGAAATTATCCATTCATTTTGGGAGATTTGTATGCCCAATCCCATTTCCTTCCTACATGTTCTCGATGTATGGCAGAGGTCCCCAACCCTCAGTCCATGACAGGCCCCAGTCCGCGGTATGCCAGAAACTGGGCCGTGCAAATAAGTGAAGCCCCATATGTGGGATTCAGGCAGTACACGAAGACCTGTGCCATGACCAGCACTATAGCATATATGCAGTGGCCCAGTGGTTAGAATGCAGTATTGCAGGCTACTTCTGCTGACGATTTCTGCACAAATTCCTCCTGATTTTTGGCTACTATGTCTTTCTAGAAGTACAGTAATCATGTACTGACTGTAAGGAGAGAGAAAAAAGGGCAGGATTTTGAGTCCCATATACTTGTTGTGATCAACCTGTAAAATCCTGCCCAAATGAATGAAGCATTAAGATTCGCCAATGGGTTCTACAGTAATTTACCACACCCAATGCAGCCTGCAAGGCAGAGACGCCACTCACAGAGTAAAGGCCAAGATTTTATGTGCAATAAAATCTACTTTTCTTCTTATCTGAATGTAGCTATAATCTTAAGGCTCCCTGGAACCTGGAATCCTCTTTTGCAAAACAATGCATCTTAAATTCTCTCCACTTTGTTAAGTACTCAGGAGAGAATGAGAGAGCCATTCTAGAACACATTCTGTGCGGTTAACCACCCTTGTCCATTGAGTGCTATTCCGCCTCCCGAGGTTTTTCTCCCTCTGGCCTCTTAGCCTGGGAAAGTCTATTCCAAATTATTGGAGCCAAGACCAAATCTCTTAACCGCAATTTCACTTATTATGAAAACAGTAGAACAAAACAAATCTGGTTCAATGATTGAGTCAGGCTCCCAGGTACCTGAGCCAATATCATCATTTTGTACCAGCATCTTTCTCGAATCCTCAACCAATATAAATACTGGCAATTAAAAGAGGTAGCGGCAAAATAAGAAAGGTCCACAATAAATGTAGCATTCTCCTTTCAAGTCAAGAGGTGAAGTAAGGTCTTGTGTAATCCAGCCAATTGGATGCTACAATAATCTTAAGTGTGACATCCTGATGGGCATGAGGCAAGAGCTTGGCCATCTCAGCTGTGAGGAACAACAGATTCTGCAAAAATCCATTTATTTTCAGAAACTACTGTTTCTCCTCTAGAATGCTATATTCCAAAGAGGGAATAAAACGTTCAGGGGTTCTTGAGAATTCCCGGTGATTTCATGTTTTCTCTCATTTTAATATGTATAAAATACAATTTAAAATTGTACAAGCTATCTGGAGAGGCACAGTCTATCAAGCAATGCAAAAATATTTTACCTAAATAAATTCAATCTATAGGATTAAAAAAAAAACCAAGATGGACACAACAGGTGCAAGTTATGGGCATATATGAAATAGCAGTTACTATAATTGACCAGATTTGGAGCAGATCTGTTTAAAAAAGTGACCGGACTGCAGAAAATGGCTGCATTGGCTACCAGTCTTCTTCTGAGTGCAGTTCAAGGTTATGACCTTTAAAGCCCTTGATGGCATAGCTCCAGGCTATCTGATGAATCAATTCCTTCTGCTAGGACAGTGATGGCTAACCTTTTTCCGCTCGGGTGCCAAAAGGGTGCCTACACCCATAATGCAATGCCCTCCCTCGCGCATGTGCACGCTGCCCTTCCCCGCGTTTGCGCGCAGGCCTCACTGAAGCCTCCAAACTTCCGGCTGGCCTGTTGTGCTGTTCTTCACTTTCCCCAGGTTTCAGGAAAGCTTCCTGAAGCCTGGGGAGGGTGAAAACATCCTCCTCCGCCCTCTGGAAGGCTGACAATCAGCTGGCCAAGGTGTGCATGTATGCTGCAGCTGGCATAGGGCAACACCTCACATGCCCTCAGATATGACTCTACGTGCCATAGGTTCGCCATCACTGTGCTAGGACAAGCCCGATTATGCTTGGCAGAGAGGGCCTACTGTGGATCCCATCAAAGAATTCCCAAGTATTGGGATCCAGAAAAAGAACTTTCTCTGCTGTAACAACCCCGTTTTTGGAACATCCTACCTTCCTATCTTCTGTTAAAGTCTGAAAACCTGCCAGTTGGTCTCAGGACTCAATGAGGGAAAACCACACTGCAGCGGGCTACTAGATTGATAACAAACCCCACCTCCCTCCCGGCTTCTCAATCCACCTTTCCTTTATTCTCATATTGCTGTTTCAGTTTTCTTTTTCATTGTTTATTCTATTGTTTCATTACTTTACTACTGTTATGTTAATACTCCTTTTCATTTCTCCATTGTTATTGTTGTAAGCCACCTAAAGTAGACCCACAGTGAAATAAGAGACAAATAAATCTAACAAACGAACAAACGAATGGAAGATATTGTCTCCTCATTCATTGCCAGAGAATGAAGGGCGATGTGGCTGTTGCCCAAAGCTCAGAGATAAACAACTTAAAAGTCAGTAAGACACAGGTCACTTCAATTCTAGGAGACCTCTCTGCATTCATGAAATATTTTTCAAATTTTAAGACGAAGCCTTTTTTTCAAGCTCACAATGTGAGAATAATTCGATGTTTTGTTTTTTTCTATCAGTCAGTCTTTGGAAACATAAGTCTATAGATATAGTCCTAGGTATTTTTAGAATTGTGTCTTGCTATCTATCAGGGGTGAAGTCTCAATGAAACTTGGATTTTCCAGCCTTCATAAATAAAGTCACAGTTTACTACAATGCTTCGCTAGGATAATAGTGACCACTGTAATCAGTATATCTATCATTTACTATGCACATCTCAATATCGTTTATCTTATCACTCTAATCTACCTAGGCTGTACTTCAATGTAACCTGGAATGACCAGGGAGTGCCCTTGCATTAGCTCATACCTCTGAGCCTCTAACTGAGGCCACTGGCAACCTTTAACTATCCCTTCTTGGCTCATTAAGGAGGGCATCACAGCCTGAACAAAATAAAGTTGGTTTTATGCGCAGCGGGCAAAATAAATAAAATGGAGGTTGTACCCTTTTCCTATCTTTTAGCTATGATCAAAATCAAATCAAGTCCACCTCTTTACTTAATTGTATAAGACCTAAATGTATTCTTCTTACCCTCGGATATGTCCCCTGCAATCCCATTTAAACCAAAGCATAGAAGCTTCCTCTCCAGTTCACAATACAGTCCAAGGGCAACCTTTGCAAGAAAAAGGCAACAATTTCTTCCATCCATCAAGTGATGACCTCAATATTTCATCTCCTTGGACTTCCTCACAAGGACATGGATAGCTTCCCTAAACTGGCCAGCAAATCAGATCCCTTGGATATTCCACTTTGTAGCCCTCAACATCTAAAAAATCTTTGTTTTTTCATTGTTCAGGACCCCTCATTGTTATTATATATAATTAGGCACCCAACAGATAATTCCAATAAACGTGGTTATTCCCTTCAGTGTTGTTCTCCTTTTTCAGACGAAATCCATGACATAAACATCATCTAAAGAGATAACCCTTAGTTCTTCACTCCCTAACAAAAAGACAATTCCTCTCCAACAGACTGGCCTTGTTATTATACCTCTGAAGAAAAGAATCTCAACAAGGGTGAGACCAACCTGATTCCATAATATTGGACAAAGAATTAAAAATTGCACAAAATTTACTTTGCTTTCCTCTCTCAGCAAAACTATTGTAAGAACATAGTAACAAAGAACTAATATCTATATTAGTTATTTTTTTCTCCCCTTATAGCACCTTTCATAAATTTTAGATTTTAAGTTTGAAATCAAATATTTTCTTATTAATCTTCTAGTAGCTTGGGACCGTTATTTACTTTGACTAAAGAGATTTAATCTGGATGCAGAGTTTAATATAGTCTTGTAGACCTTGTTCATTTAATTGCATTTTCAAAAAGTATTCATTTTTGTCTACATTCTATTTTTTTAAAGAATCACATTTTGTTAGTATTGTGGTACCTTGGTACTCATTAATTGGTTCCAGGAAGTATGAAGAGTACCAAAAACGATGAGTGCCAAACAATTTTTCACATAAAGAATAACATAGTAAGTCAGAAGGGAGCTGACATTGACAGGTTCTAGCTTGTGTGTCATGTACCAAACAAATGATGAATGAGTACTGGGACAAGAATTGTGCATCAAAGTGTGTTGAGTACCTAATTTGACGAGTTTCCAAGCAATCGAGTACCAAGGTACCACTGTACCGTGTTTCCCCGAAAATACGACCTGTCCCCTCCCAAGAAGATACTTTTGTTCAGCAGAGGAGCCCTCTGAGGATGTATACATCCTAGACCAATGAT
>JANHFT010002494.1:43516-54005 GCA_032467955.1 Pseudoxenodon macrops
ATTTTAGCACATGCGCTCAAAAGCCTGATTGGGCTTATTATCTGGGGAGGTCTTATTTTCAGGGAAACAGGGTATGTCTGTATGCATGCATGTATGTATGCATGCATGTATGTTTATTTACATTTATTGGCTGCCCATCTTACCATTGGATAACTCTGGGTGGCTTACAGTTACATATACCATAGCATGCCCATGTTTCATTGTTGTTTTATGATTTTTGCTGGTTACCAGTTGCCTTCTGGGTGGATCACAAGGTGCAGATTATCACCTATAAAGCCCTTCATGGGAAATGGCCTAGCTCAGGGTGTCAAAGTGGCGGCCCGCGGCCCAGATGTGTCACACCTAGGCCACGCCCACCCCAGCTCCGCAAGTGGGGGGAAACACCATTAAAAGTCACATGATGGCAATGTGACGCGGTGAGTTTGACACCCGTGGCCTAGCTAGTTGAGGGACAGTTGATCTCCAATACTGCCTGCCCACCCAGTAAGATGGGACACTTGGGGTCCCTTCAGGACCCAGGAAGCATATCTTCCCTGTCCCACAAGTCACTGAAAGTTTGGCTTTGCTCCAGGTTGCCTGTCAATGTTTTTAGGTTGTTTTATTTATCGCTTCCAAATGTTCAGGATTTCCCCCCCCCCCCCTCTTCTTTTGGTCTTTTACCATGTAAAAGCCATGCACAGTTGATTGGTCTCTATAAACAAACAAATACCAAAAGGGCCATGAATAAACAAACAAATGAACTGGCAACCTGGCTGGTTTTTATCTTGATAAGGAGAGTAAAACTAATAAATTAGTATTATGCACAAGTTGCCACTGTTGCTCTTGTCAAAATATAAATGGGAATCAAGAACTCGGCGTGTTCAATATAACTATCACTAAAACTTCAGCGAGGGAAGAGCTGTGCCTTGGGAAATTCTTTCAATGCTTTTAATTCCTTTAATTCCATTCTACAAATCTCAGGCACTGGCAGACCAGCTACGAGGCTTTCCAACTTTGTTGTCCTTGTCCCCGTTTTCCTAACTATGATCTATATGAATCTATAACAATCCAAGGATTTGGGGGCAAGTTGGAGCTCATCGGCAAGTGACTCCTGCCTCCACACCTTGACTGCCACTTCCAAACATTGTTTTGACATTCAAAATAGTACCGGTCCAACTGGTTTCCCTTCTGCACTTTATATACACGGCATCATTTTCCTGGGATAATAACCTGAAAGTTATTTCAACTAAGCCATCTCGAGAACTCTTCAAAATAATACGTTACATCTTTGTCCAATATCCTGAAAATATCACAACAACGCAGTCCTGTTTTTAATATCAAATAAAGTACTGTTTACATGAGCTCATTTGAAAAGGATAATTATATAGTCTCCATATGGAGAGCAAGGAGGTGACCATCATACTTATTTTTTCCACATGCACTGGCTTAATTCTTTCCCCTCCCACATAATATGTATCTTTTGCTTCAGGTTCAGATCATTAAAAAGCCATATTGGATTGTTCCACATAACTTTTTTAATTCAGAACTTTATTCTAGATGTCTGCAGATAATCCAACTCAGACACCCTCCGAAAATAGGTTCTTCAATCATTTCTAGATGTCCTGGAAGATGTTCCCAATGCCTTCATTTGAAGATTAGGTTAAAGGATGTCTAACATTTTTGTTTTGGGCTTCCCTTGGCAGTTTTTCACTTAACATTTGATAACACCTACTTTTGAAAGCCATCGGTGCTAGATGTCATGCTCCCTGTTCAGTTTCATGAGCTATTCTAGTTCAAGTTATCTAAACATGTTATTTATTGGTAACACACATTTATCCAGAATACGGAACAATAAATGAAGATAGCCATGATTACCCTTTTACTATGGTAGCCTTCTGACCTCATTCGCCTTCTAAATATTCCGCTGAATACTTTGGTGGCTCAGTATAACGTGTCTTTAGTATCAAAACTATCTTTTAGACTTAGCATTTATGCTAGCATAAAGTGATGTTGCTGAAAACTGACATTCTTCTCAGGCTTTTAAGCTTGCCATTTTTGCCTCTTCTGTTGAGAGAAACTCCCTCCTGCGTGGCCCACAATGAATCCAATCCTCCTCCCTCAAATAATTTAAACCTTTCCCCTTAATGCCACCATTAAGAGCCTTAGTTTCGTCTACCTGATGTTTTCATGTGGAAGAAAGAATTCCCGAGACGGAGGATCCTAGTTCTCGACAACCTCCAAGCAACCAGCTGGACTGCAGGACCTCACATTTCCTCATGTCACTGGTGGCAATGAGAGTCATAACTAGTCTCCACCCCAGCGCTCACTATGCAGGCCATTTCCGGGCAGACTCCACCTGTTGCAAGTAACAATTTCTAACCATTACCAGGAGCTTTCCATCTCCTGAAGGAATGCCCCACTTCTTCCCAGGTATGAGCTCTTTCATATGAAGCATTTCCTCAGAGACACATCCTCCCACAAGATCCACATTCTCCATTCTGTCAGGGCAGTGATTATAATTAGCGGGCCAAGAAACCGCAAGCAGCAGGGGGTCTCCAACCTTGGCAACTTTAAGACTGGTGGACATCAACTCCCAGAATTGCTGGCTGAGAAACTCTGGGAGTTAAAAGTCCACAAGTCTTAAAGTTGCCAAGGTTGGAGACCCCTGGCATAGAGAGAGGTTATAAAGACATGCTCATGTCCTTATAACCAGCCGGCAGTTAGTCCTATGAGATGCCCGTTGCCATACACAACTCTGATAACCCTGTTGGCTTTCGATCTTCCACAGGTTACACAGATGCAAGTACATAATTGGGCTAATCAAGTCCACGACACGTTATGAAAAATAAAGAGCTATTCTGTTTTCCTTTGCACTGAGTTAATGTAGAGGAGATAAAAGCCAGAGAAGGAACACAATAATGATAAGGTTTTCCAGCTTTGTACCAAACAATGGTCATAATCAAAAATATAAGCCAGCACAAATGTTAACACAAAACAAACCATCTAAATAAATGTTGTGTAGGCCCAAGCAAGAGCATCTTATTAATGAACATGCCTGTTTTATCTAAGTGGGAGTTCAGAGACACCCACCCTCCCTCTCCTCCTTAGTGGTTTCTCCTGAAAAGAAGGACAGAGTTTGCTAAGGTTTTAGCAATGACACATTATGACGACACCCAACAAAACTTACTTGCAGCTACAATAGGGTCGGGTTCATATCCTTGAAAGGTTATCAAATATCCTGAGCCTCAGGCTCTTCTGAAGCAATTTCAGGAGTCAACGGCTTCCATTTCAATGAATTTTTAGTCTACTCAAAGTATGTGCACCAACTATGGCTAGTTAGCTATGATAGAATAAGCCAATCTTGAAACGTAGGAAAGAAGTCAGTTCTTTTATTAAAAAATATACCACCACAGATCAAACACACAAAACATTAAAAAAAATGTGTTTATTAAAAACCTATTCATGCTTGAACAAAACACGCTTTGTTTTGCGAAATGATGCTGTAAGTTATTCTTAACATCAACTAATTTGTTAAAGTTCAGAAATAGTAGCAAACAGCTGAAAATAGAAAAGACACCTTAAATCTTGGAAGTGATGGACTCTTACTATCAAAGAATTTATTATGGCTCATCATACAGATGTTTAGACAGGATTTGGCATTTTTATCCACCAATTGAAACCTTCCCAAGATTTGGGATAGGCAAATGTGTTTGATGGTGTTAAGAGATATCCTTGTAGAATGTAAGTTGTTCCAAGTCAAACTGCCTTTTGCAATTGGCTGGTAGAGATTTTGTCCGTGTTGATGGTGTCCAAGTGGTGCTCCAGATGTTTTGGGACTGCACCTATTACTATTGGGACTGTCTTTGCTTTCTTTTGGCACATGCATTCTATTGGTATATGCTGCTCTTTGTGTTTTGTGATTCCCTCCTGTCCTTCTTTTTGTCTTCTGATGTCTCCAGGTACCGTCACATCCGCTATCCAAACGTTGTCTTTCTGATTGACAATTATAGAGAGTCAGTCAGACAGACAGATGTTTTGATTGGATTTGGCATTTTTACCCACCTACAGAGTCTTTCCCAAGGAGCTGGGACAGGCAGATGTTGTTTGATGGCATTAAATAAATTGTCACTGGATTTAAGCTGTTCCAAGTAAAACTGCCTTTTGCAATTGATTAATGGTGATTCTGTCCATTATTATTATTTGGGGGACAATAACATGAAGGGGAAATGAGGTTTAGTAGAAATAGGAAAAGGGGGAGGGGGGAAAAGGCCTTACATCAGGGGTGTCAAACTCCATTTCATTGCATCAGGATTGTGTTTTACCTTGGGGGCCCCAGGAGGGGCATGGCCAGCTCAACATCACTTGTGTTGGGGGCACCTATGGTGGCCTGAGTGCTCTGCCAGTGAAAAGGGGCTCCTGACCTCTGTTTTCGGCCCCAATGGCCTCTTGCAACGCTCTGTGAGTGAAAACAGAGCTTGGGAGGGCCACACACAGCCCTCTTGAGCTCCGTTTTCGCTGGCAGAGACACCATGGCCCAGTCCTTCACTGTTTCCAGGGCAGCCCCACAGGCCAGATCTAAGCACCCCGTGGGCCGGATTTGGCCGCCAAGCATTGAGTTTGACACCCCTGCCTTACACTGACACTTTCAACATTCTCAATGAAATCTGCTGAGCTGTGAGACAAACTAAAACCTATTGAGGTTTTACTTCATGTTCAGAACCTGCAAAAATAATTCTGCAGGATAATTTATCGACCCATGTTAAATTTATTAAACAGCTGAAACATTAATAAAGCAAGCCTCCCCTTCTGCACCAAGCACTGTACCTCATTCACTAATTAATAACAACAGGAACAGGAACAAAATCCCAATCCTTTTCCAATATTTTCACATCAATAATAAACTCAGTATTGGGTTGATAATGTGACTTGTCAAGAACCAAATGGAATGCTTGCGGTGTCCTGCATTCTGTCTGGTCCATTTTCAAGGTGCAAATAAGCAGGAGTAAAAGGCTATAATCAACATCTGTATCAGACTGCCCAATCTTGGCACCTTTAAGACAAT
This sequence comes from Pseudoxenodon macrops, assembly GCA_032467955.1. Lineage (NCBI taxonomy): Eukaryota > Metazoa > Chordata > Lepidosauria > Squamata > Pseudoxenodontidae > Pseudoxenodon > Pseudoxenodon macrops. Next base: position 48,558 of record JANHFT010002494.1, read on the forward strand.
TGGACTTCGGCTCCTACAATTCCCCAGCTAGAAATTATTGAAGTCCACAAGTCTTAAACGTACCAAGGTTGGACACCCCTCATCTACATGATGGAGGGGTATCTCTGGTATTCTTACAAGATGTCAAAAAGGTTGAATTTCAGTTAAATTAAGTCTTGTGAATAGTTTCATCTCAGAGAAATGAACATATATTTAAGTCCCGGAGGAAAATTTAGACTATTTCTCGCTGGCATCTCTCTGATCTGTTCAAGCAATGCAAAAATACTATTTTTTTTCCACCTTATGCAATTTAGGTTGCTTTGCTCCTCTCACATCAGGCAACAAATTTATCCTGTTTTTATGAACGCAAATCCTGCCTCTGGCCAACTCAAGAAAAGAAAAGAAAAGAAAAATCTTTTTTATTAGAAAGCAGTCCGTTGCTACAGGTTCATTTATTTATCCTTCAAGGATTGAAATATTGAAAAGTATGTGGTCAAACCAAATAGCTACACTGCACATAAAGTGGGTTTGTTTTCTAAACTGAAGCTTACTTCAAGAGCAGGAATTAAGGACAAAATTGAAGCAATCAGGGATTTGACTTGTACCTTGATTAACTCATGTACAAGTTAACATGAGTGTCAGCAGCAAAATGAAAAACACCCTTCCAGAAATACCAATGTTTTAAAAAATGTATTGATCACATTCTCAAAACTCAAGAAAAAGAAAATATCCACTTAGCCTTCAAGCAGTATCTGCTGGAAAATTATGTCAGCATTTATTTATTATGCTGCTTAGAAAGCCAGTACAAGAATGTCTATTTATATCTAATACAATCACAAAGTCCAAATTCAGAATAGTGGTGTTTTTGACAGTCTACTGCAATTTTTCTCTTTAATCTCTATACGATTGCTTTCCTGCTTTGTACTTGCATTTTGCTACACATCCTTGTAATTTACTCTCAGGTTTGCTCTCTTCCTGACTCTCTGCTCATTGTTCCCAAAACTTGAAGCAAAAACTTTCATCTATGATTAGTAGCCCTTGCTGGCCACTTAGCAGCCAATTGAGGTTGTGAGAGTCCCTTCCCCAAAAGGTGCTTACCATCCTGTTCCAGAATTCTGATGAAAATGCCCCCCACAATCACATGGTCGCATTTTGGAGACTGAGGTTTGTACAATTTTATAGCCAACTGCAGCGTTCTACAGTCACCAGATCCTGATTTATGATGGTTTTTGCTAGTTTCCAGCCTTTGTCAAAACAAAAAGAAGCAAGCAAACAAACAAAAAACCATAGCAATCCACTGACTTGCTTTACGAGTGCAGTATTCATTTTATAACTGCCGTCCATTGCTTAACGACAACGCAAAAAAAAAAAGAAGAGTTGGTCATGTGGGTATCTCAATTCATTACCCTCATGACTCGAAATGGATATTCTGGCCTCCATTATGGTTGTTGAGTAAAGTTGTGTGTGTGTGTTCCAGACTTCGTTCTTGAACTGCTATCATTCCTTTTTCCACGCACTCTTCCTGGCTCAGCTCACAGCGTCCAGTGTCCCACCTACCTCCCCGATAAACCCCAAATCTGACGGAATTTACGATTCCTGTTTTCAAATCACATCATTTCTCCTCTGACAACATTGCAAACATCTATCTTTCCTTTAGTCTAAAAGTCTTAGTCTTTTATCTGTTTAAAAAAAAAGAAACCCTTCACACTCTATCCAAAGTTCTCTACCAAATGTATTCATCACCTGCCTTCCATCAGACTACAAGGCAACTGTTTAAACTCCCTTCCTGTTTATCCTCCTCTCCTTTCACAATCCTCAGTGGCCTTATCCTTCTCGCGCCCCCATCCACCTATCCAGTTTCTCCACTTGCAATTAAGCAAACTTTTTCTACTTCCTCAATTCTCCCTCTTTCTCCTGCTGTCCTATATTGCTGGAATTGCCTCATTCGACTTACCTTTAAGATGCCTCCTCCAATCTAAATTTAATGTGGGGCCTTTGGCAAAAGCAAAACAAAATTATCCCGCCACCCTTGATCTCTTACTGTAATTAATCTAAAGTTTATATAACTGAAGTAATTCCATACTTTTCTCATTCTGCCTGTGCTTAAATTTGTTCCTTCCACTGAACTCTGAATCCTTTTGGACAAGCATGTATAGGTAATCCTCAACTTACAACAGTTCATTTAGTGACCAGTTACAACAGCACTGAAAAAAGTGACTTGTGAAAGTTTTTTCACACTGGCAACCATTGCAGCATTCCTTCCCCATGGCCACCTGATTAAAATTCAGACGCTCAGCAACTGACTCACATTTATGACGGTTGCAGTGTCCCAGAGACATATGATCACATTTTGCAACCTTCTGATAAGAAAAGACAACGGGAAGCCCGATTCACTTAACGACCATGTTATTCACTTAACAACTGCAATGATTCACTTAACAACTTTTGAGCGCAATTGTGGTTGTAAGTCCAGGACTATCAATATCATTCTTTATAAAAATGTGGGGTATATGGTTGGCTTTAATTGACAGCAAACAAGAGTACAACAGCACCCAAATGGCATGTGGGATAAATGAACGGTTACTCTCACACCAGGAATCCAGATTAGGGTTCCTTCAAAGAACAAGGTATGGAAATGGTCCAATATCATACAGATCACTTATTTTGGCCATGTTGTGCAAATTACACATGGAGGAGCGGCAAAAGGAAACCAGGCAATTGAAGAACACGGTGGCCGGACACCATTCAAAGCTGAGCATAGAGAAAGATAGGAAGATGTGGAGAGACCTGACCCAAAGAATCAAGAGCCCAGACACGACTGAATGGCTATCATCCCCCTTCATCTCCCTTGACTCAGCCTTCCATCCTTCCCAGGCTGGTAAAATGAAGACCCAGATATGCTGACTCTGTAAACCGCTTAAGAGAGGGCTGTACTATGGGTGTGGTATATAAGTCTAAGTGCTATTGTTATTGCTATCATCATCATCATCTACATGCCACTGAAGTTGTAATTATGCAGAATGAGAGCCGACAAAATATTTACTAAGCAAGTTTAAACAATTGTTTTTATTTACTATATGGACTATAAGAATTTTGTTCATCCCTTTTCTTGTATGAAAGATTTGCTGCCCAAAAACTTTTTTTTTTTTTAAAGTAACCCAAAAACAGGAACTCAACTTTCATGTACCCCAGTTCCATTAACTAGGCCTCAACCATCCTATTTATGTTCATGTGATCATCCCATAAATAAATCTGACAACTCCAACCTCTTCTTGGTTTATAAGGCAATTAATAGGATGATAAATAAGGCAGGGAATAAATAGCATGGAGACAGCGAGTAAGCCAAATATTTTCTCAAAATATACAACTTATTGTTGCCTGGCTCAAAAGAGACATTAACAAGCAATAATTCATCACCATGCATGAAATCCACTAGCTCAGGCAGCTTTGAAAAAGGATTAGGTAAATTCCTGGCAAATAGGTTTATCCATGGCTATTACAGTCATTAAAGCTCTATACAGAAACCTCCATGGACAGTGGCAGTATACCATTGAATACTGGATTATGCAAACAGAGTAAGGAGTCCCTGCCACTTTCATTACACGTCCTAGAGCAGGGATCAGCAACCTTAAACACTCAAAGATCCACAAAGGTCCTAACCAGAAGCCCCCCCCCACCTCATTCAATTCTGGAGCAGACCGGAAGTCCAGTTCCCCCACCATAGAGTCTCCTCCTAGCGCGGCATCCTTTTTCCTTTACCTGTCCTAACCGAAAGCCCTATCAATTAAGGAGCTGACCGGAAAACCCGCCCCTTGCCAGAGTCTCTTCCTGGTGCACCGTGCTTTTCCTCCCCATAAATGGAAGCTCCTCTCAAAATTGTGGCAGCGACAGGGAGCCGCAGCAGAGGGATGAAAGAGCCACATGCGGCTCCAGAGCCGCAGATTGCTGACCCCTGTCTTGGAGGCATCATTTGTTAGGAACAGATGAAGATGGACTTTTTTTGGCGATGGGATAAAGAATCAGAAAAGCCTGGTTATCTCCTCGAAATACATATAAAAGAAAGTCTTACTTTGCATTCAGCAAACTGGTTGTGGTGATTATACAAAAATGTGAATTAACAGCTAAGAGTTTAAAATACAGCTTTTAATTAATCTCAAGCAAAACATATACACGCAGAGAAGACCTTAATGCATCTCATAATATTTTTGCTACCGTTGTTTAACTGTACAACATAATAAGTGAGAACAGTTTGGACCGAAGACCCATAAGCGAAGCTGGGGGAAAACAAGCTGAGAGAATTATACCTAAATTCATTTCATTTTACAAAAAAGTGCTCAGTTCTTTAAATGTCGAAATAATAACTAGGACATCAAGGAGAGTGATCCTTAAATTCTGCATAAATAGGAAGGAAATAAGAATGACCCACTGAGGTTCAAGCAAGTCTTCAAATGAGGAAACAAGATTAACCAATAAAGTTCGTGCCCCATGACATGTAGGTCAGGATGCGTTTTACTCCACAACTTGCGCCTCTTTCTCAGCTGTCACAAAGTAACCGTCTTTGCGGAAGTCCTAATCCCGCATGTCTGAACTGTATGATTTTGGACTGCATGACTGACCACTTCCTCATCCCTCCTACTTCTTCTAGGTTCCTATGCGCAGACAATTAAGTGGGTTTTACACACAGCATCCAAAGTAGCCCAAAAATTTAATTTAATTTAAATAAATTTAAGGTCGGAAAATTCCCCATCACCTTTTTTTTTTTTTTAAAGAAAAAGATGCTTCTGATTTCTGATCCCTAAAGCACAGCAACCTTGTCACTGGGCTATATAAACAGGGGTGTTTTAAGATCCTGGAAACCTCCTAACAGGGAGAACAATCCCCCCGTGGAACAGACGTTGCCTTCAGAGGTTGTGGGGTGCTCCATCACTGGAGGCTTTCAAGAAAGAGACTGGGTAGCCGTTTGTCCCGATTGAGCAGGGGGCTGGACTAGAAGACCTCCAAAGGCCCCTTCCGGCTCTATTCTGATCGATTGAAAGAGCCAGGAGAAGTTCGGGGAAGGGGAAGAAAGGTTTGGTCTGGGAGGTTAGCAGCAGCATCTTCTTGGGGGGAGGAGGAGGAGGAGGGGGGGAAAGCTTCCTCCTCCTCCCCCCCCTTTCCAGCCAGCATGACTGAGCAGGGACAGGGGCCTGCTGGCTCCGGGCGAGCAGCGCAGCGCCAGCCTTGCTTGCTTGCTTTGCTTCCTTCCGCTTGCTGGCTTGCTTCCCCGCCCCGAAAGCCGGGGCGTCCTCTGTAAATAAGCCCTCCGTGCAAACGTAGCAGCAACAGCAGCAGCAGCAGCAGCCGTGCCCCAATTAAAAATGGCGAGCATCTCGCATGGCTGGCTGCATCCAAGCTACAATGGGAAGGGAAGGGGGCCGGAGGAGGCTTTTTAAAACAAGCCCCCTTCCTCCTTCCACCCCCCCAGCAAAG
>JANHFT010002494.1:58681-70854 GCA_032467955.1 Pseudoxenodon macrops
GGGGGGGGAGGAGGAGGAGGGGGGTTGCCTTCCTGAGAGCCCATCCCGGAGGGGGGGTCTTCTTCTTGCAGGGCTGGAAGAAGGGCGAGGGTCTCCCGGAGAAGCTCCATAGGCTTTTGGGGTAGTCGGTCCTCGAACTTCCCCCCCCCCGGGTGTTGGGTGGCCTGGTGGAGCAGGGCAGAGGGAGAAGCCGGGTGGGTTTTTCAGTGAGTCAGAATAGAGCTTGAAGGGACCTGGGAGGTCTTCTAGTCCATCCCCCCCCCCTGCTTCAAGCAGGAGACCCTCGGGCCATGCCAGGGTAGCAGGGTTAATAATGAAGATCTGTGAAGTGATCATAAGTAACCAATACAGTATTCAAGTGAAGTAATAACAACAACAAGAGTTGGAAGGGACCTTGGAGGTCTTCTAGTCTTAACTCCCTGCTCAAGCAGGAGACCCTCGGCCATGCCGGCTGTCCAGTCTCTTCTTAAAAGCCTCCAGTGATGGAGCCCCCACAACATCTGGAGGCCAGCAGTTCCACTGGTTCTCTAGGGAAGCCCAGCTCTCTGTGCTCAGTGGGGATTCTGGGGGAAACACCTGAAAGAGGCTTTTTTTAGGGGAAGTGCAATCTGGCTCCTCTCTGACTCTGCCTTGAAGGGTCAAGTGGCTCTTGCAAGGTGACCCTTCCTTGTCTCCTTGACAGCCTCTGGGGTGTGAATGTCGGGGGGGGGGGCAAAACTGGCTCTTCTCCAGAATTCTTTTTAGAATTGTTTTGATGTTTAGGACCTTCCTCATCTCGAGGCTCAACATATTCGGTGCCAACCAACTTCAAGCCACTGTGGTCTGTGTGGGATGTCACTCACCCAAGGCCAGGTGCTGCTGGAGCCACTGGCGCTGGAAGGATGTGGTCCAGGGGTGGGTTGTAAATTGTTTTGCTGCTGGTTTCCTCAGGGTCGCGCCTCGCGCACGCACATTAGCACAGCAGTCAAAAAAGCTGCGCATGCGCAGAAACAAAATTCAAAATGGCGGCGCCCACGGAGACACTGAACGAACCGGCTCCATGACGTCATCACTGAGTTACTACCAGTTCTGTAGAATCGGTAGGAACCCACCTCTGTTACGATCACTAAAACTCATTAATCTTTTATGAGACCTTTAGAAATTGAGAGTTGGTGGGGACCGCTTCTGAACTTCATGTTTGTTGTGGAAAACAATGAAACTCTTGACTTTGGGTTTTACCAGTTAGACTGATGGATCTTTATAGAAATGACTTGTTCGTATTATTATGGAAAAGCAAAAAGTTGTGATTTGATGTTAATGCCTTCTTTTACTGTAACAGAGACAGTTGGAAGCCAATGCTTCTTTTTTCTTTTTCTTTCCTCATTTCTCTTTCTCTCCTCCCCCCCTGCACTTCCTTTCTATTTACTTTGTATTTTATACTTTATAACTCGATAAAAATATGTTAATTAAGAGCTGGGAGAAACTATAGAACTTTTGTGGTGGAACAAGAGCATCATTTCTGTGAGTCAAGCAGATTCAGAAGAGATACTGAGCGAGCAACCTTCTAATCCCGTCAGGAGAGTATTATAGGATAACTGAGTTGGAAATGACATCTTCTAACTGCCAATGGTATAGGAGACCCTCTAAAAGCAGTGTTTCTCAACTTTGGCAATTTTAAGAATTCCCCAGCTTCTGGGAGTTGAAGTCCAAACATCTTAAAATTGCTAAGGTTGAGAAACACTGCTCTCGATCTAATGGTATAGAGGACTTGCATAGTTGTTTCCATTTATTCCATGGTACTGGTTTTTTAAAAATTCTGTGCTGGCTGTTCATTGCAGGGTGCGTAGAGGCAAGTGCTTATGTATTTGGGAGGGTTTTGTGGTTTCTGGATGTAGGTGTGTTTGTGGGCTTTCTTGGGGAGTCCATCCTGAGGACAAACAAAAAGAGTCGGGGGTCTTCCTTTATCTGCTGTTTACCCTTAAACTCCCAGGATTTGCAAGAGCTTTGCATAGGATATAGAAATAGTGTAGGATCCTAATTTCAGGAATAACAAAGTAGTTTAGAATGAACTATGTTTATAAGCCTGTTCAAGCTGGGACTTCTAATGTGATTTTATTTAAATGATTTGTCTTGACTACTGATGTTCAAGTGACATTTAAATTGAACAGATTCTACCCCTATGTACATAGCATACAATATTAAACACATTGTCTGTGGTTCATTGCCATACATCTTCTGTATCATTATGTACTACAAAATAGTTGATCAGTGCCTTAACTTAGTGAATTTTTGGAATCCTCAAATTCTAGGTAATCTTGTCATAATTTAACTACCTCATGGAAAAAATGTTGTCGTTTTCCAGGGAATTAAATAGTTGTCTTCATTGTTTGGCTGTGCATAGTTTGATATTAGAGATACTTTTCTGATTATAATCCTGTACTATTTATACTGACTTTTAAATAAGGTTAGATTTTCATGTCTAGTTATTTTTCATCTTGGAGAGATAGAGTATGGTAGAAATCTACTTATTTGTAACTGGAGTAGAGAGATAGGCAGAGAAAGAAATTTTGTTGGATTTAGATAAGTTAACTTTCAATTATTTTTTTCTATCCTTTATTATAAGGGTGTTTTTGAAGGAAAGGAAAAGACTCATTCTGTCAACTTTCTAAATATTCTAATTCTGTACTAATTTATAAACCTCTGGAAAAGTCTGGTCCATACTTCTAAAAACTCCACGAGTGCTCAGAAATTCTTTTAAGTTCATGGAGGAAAAGAGAAGACTCCAGAATACATTACTGGCTTGACCTTAAATATCCTAAAGTGCTTCCAGTTACTCATAAGTACTCGATCACTTAACAGGCAAATGCTGGTTCAGCTAAAGCCCAAGTTGCCTTGATAACAAGTTTGGTGACCCAATAAATAAAGGTAACAATATTTTTGTTGGACTTCGCCATTCCTACATCATGTGAATAACTTACTTTAAGAAGCAATTGGTGTAATTAGATGATGCCGTCTGAAGTGGTCAAATGGAATGTGGTGCTGAAAACAGCCACCATTTAGTCATCCAGGGAGGTATTTGCCAGCTCAGCCAATAGTATTAGTCAGCTCTCTCTCTCTCTCTCTCTCTAATTGGCACCAGCTGCCATTTTGTTGGCTTATCGCTTGGCAGTTGCTGGGTCAAAGCCAGATAGATGGGTTTGTCTTGCAGCCTGTGCCTCTTGCTCGAAATCCAAGCAGTGCATGGAATTTAGCTGGGAAAGAATGTGCTGGTAATCTAGTCTTGCAGAAGGACAAGGGAGGCCGTCTCCTGACTCTGCATTTTTATAATCTTGTGAAAGTATACAGGAGAATCGGAGTCTTCTGTGTATCCCGACCTTACCTATATTTATAATGCCTCTTGGAACTGCAGGAATGACATGTCCAAAATTAGAAAAATCCACTGCAAGACATTGGGGCATAAATGGCTCCATAGCTAGCACAGATTCGTTTTTCCTTCTCTCTTGGTTTTAGAATCTAGCCTTCTTGAATGGATTGATATGAAATGAATCATTTCAGTCAAATTTAAGAACAGTAGTTGTGTAGTCTTAAGACTGAAATATGCCATGTGAATTTTGCTGCTGCAACCGGGTGGCTATGAGAGGTTTCACATGTTCCCTGTTGACTTCCTGTTGGCATCCAACTGGCCCTTGTGGAACCAGAGTGTTGCTCTTGCAGTGGGCACCCTGACCCTGTGTTTATATGGCAGCACTATTTTTAGCAAAGAAGGAAAAGGCATCTTTGCTTAAAGTTCTGTCCTCTTGACTTCTTTAGTGGTAAAAAAAAGAAAAAAGCTTGTATGAAACTACAGACGATAAATTCGGAGCTCTGTAATAGCAATTCACTCAGTAGAAGGCTTCAAAAGCTTCCACTCCAAGCTCTCCCATCATTAAGTTAAAAAGAGTTGACCTCTACATATATTTTGGGAAGAATAACTATTCCAAAGAGTTTTCATGGGTGAGATTAAGTCCCTTTCCAAGAATGAACATTGTTATTTTCTATAAGTTTATGCTGTTTTGGGTTATAATTATATATTATAATTTTAACTTAATTTTGAAAATCCACCCATCACCATGTGAATGTCCTGATACTGGTGGATCCCAAGCTTCTGTGAAATGATAGGAATGATCAAATATTGATAGTGTTTGCATTGATGAAATTGATATGGCCCATGTGGCACCCTCTTTCTTAAGTTTAATCTCACCTTGTACCTCAGAAAGACAGGTGTAAACATAAATAGTGCTTCCCCTCCAGTTTTATCCCCTAATAATCTTTTGAGGCTGGTTTAGCTGAATTTTAGCTGGTCTAAATGCTCTCCAAAGATTTGGATAGCAGAACTTGGGTTTTCCCAGTCCTTGGCTCCTTCCTATAACCTATAAACCACCTTAGTTTTTGCTAGATGAGCTATGAGGTAGCTCTACTTGCAGGGCATCTGGCCTTAGTGGTTTTGTTGGATCTCTGGGTTTACTGTGGACTCATGTAGACAGTTTTATGTTTCAGTAGAACTTCAACAGCATTTGTGGCGAACAGTCTGCCTTATGTTCTTGAGTAAAGAAAAACACCATCGTAAAGATGAATTAAAGAGTAAGAACAATGTCAAATTAACTGCTTTTTTTCCTTCATGGCAGGGTTGTGTTTTATGCCAGATGTTTCTGCTCCCTGTGAATATACAATACACATTATATAGTAAGATAATGAGAGTCATATGAGAATTGTCAACCTTTATGAATTCTTAATAATGCTTTTCCTTGGATAAAAGTATTCAGGAACTGAAGTTTTGGCCTGGGGCTTTTTAAATTAAACAGATTGCTTTCTTAGTCTGGCTTCGCTCCTATGAGGATGCGAATGATTCACTGAGACCTACAGTTAGTTGAGTAACACCCATGGAGAAAAAGTTCCACAATGGACCATACTAACGTCATATGACTTTAACACTCATCACAATAGGAACATGTACGACCAACTGTATAAGTTGTTAATATATTAGATCATCATAAATTTTTGAACTTGGAATGCAGGTAGAGCTTGGCACACTAAGGACCCCAAAGCTGAAACCGTAATGTGGTCGGTAACATTTTAATTGTGCCCACTAATTTCTATTTGTTGAAAAATTACGCAAGTTGACCATTTATTAGAAATGCTCTATTTATTACAAGCATAGCATTGGCTGAAGGAGTTATCACGTAGTTTATGCATAGGTGGGTCCAAGGAAGATTGGCCTGAGGTCTTCATTTACAGAATGTCCCAGTAATGTCTGTTGAAAACAAAGACTTGTTTTCCGTTCAGAACAACATGTGACATTTTGACTGTCGTAACAGTGTGAGTTTTACTTGCGCTTAATGTTGTGGAATGCGGTATCATATTCTCAAGAGTCTATTTTGGAAGGTAGCTTACTCTCCCATCAGCTGAGGCTGCCGGGTGGATGGCATTCTTAAGCCCAAAGTGTTGGTGAGTAGTTAATGGAAAGTACAGTCTGAACCTGCTGATTATATATTTTCAAGGTTCTGCAGAACGTTGCTTCGTGCAATCTGTAGAAGCCACCTCTTTCGTTGGAAAAAAAAATACTGATGCCCAGCACAAATGTGTGATGTGTAAGTAAGTATTAATAGCAGTTGTGCCTTGGCAGTGGAATAGATTGTTTCTGATGAATAAAGCTGGGTAGAAATATTACTTTCAGGGAGATTTGGGTCTTGGTTGGATTTGATAGTCAAATTCAGGGATAGAAATAAATGGTTATCCTCGCCAGCTTGATGTGGCCAAATATTCGGGAATTAAAGTTCCCATACTCTTTGAGAAACAGCTGCCTCACCTAAGGGGGGGATTAATTTATTTATCCCACTTTTCTTCCCGAAGCACAAATCTTCTAAATTCATTGCAGTCTAATTTCTGACTCTATTTTCGATCACCTTCACTTCACTGAAACTGTCCTTGAGTTTAACTGCCCGATCTAAGTCTTTTCAGTTTTCCTTTCTACCATCTTAAATCCAGTTGATTGCAGTCTCCCATTTAAATCCCCAAATGCCATAACTCTTCATCCTGCTGACTTTTTCCCCCCTTTCATAATTTCTGGTCTCTCTGTTCTCTCCCTTCCCTCCCCCATCTTAGTAAGGCTCTGCAGCTGATGCTCCATCGGCCATTCTGGTCTCAATTTAACAGTTTCATCAATTCCTACTATGCCTATCAGCATTAACTATCATCTAAATATACTCTTGATTTTGTCTAACTCCGGTTTATCCATCCAGCTTCTAAGTATTTTTCTAGTGGTTCTATTTTGGAGCCTCAGTATTATCTCAGATATCTCTTTTTTTGTGTGTTTTTTTGTCCACACATCCACTGTTGTTGTTTTTTTAAAAGACTTAATATCTCTTGAGGTTGACCTTATCCCATATCTTTCCAAGGGTCAGGTCTCTTAGTTTGCATTTCTTGACCATCTGTAACATCTGCCTGTCAATCAAATGCTGCTTTTTATGTTCTCTTTTCCTTCCCAACCTTCCTCTTTGGTTGTCACATTAGGACTTCTCTATATAACGCTAATTTTGGTCTAGTGGTTAAGGCAGCAACTAGAAACCAGGAGATTGAATTTTAGTCCTTCCTTAGGCATGAAAAACAGGGCTGTGTGACTGGGCCAGTCCCCCCTCTCCCCTCTCCCCACCTCACGGGGCACCTAGTTGGCATGAGGGGGGGTCCTTGGTGCTCTCTGAGCTTGCTTGACCATTACCCAAACTAGGTAACATAAGTAATGAAACATCTGCAAGGAAACAAGCAAGCTCAGAGAGGACCAAGGACCCCTCATTTCAACCCTGGGCTACAAACATTCTCCTTTATTGGCACGTTTGTGTTATTTGTAAAAATAAATAAAAAAGTGGGACAAAATAAAAATATCTAATAAAGAGAATAAAGCAGATCTTCCTATCCATTCCCTGCTCACCTCTCACTTTGTTGCTATTCCTTTATGCTCACCCAGATCTTTGCAGCTGAGGTGTCACTCCTTCAGCCTCTGCATGGCATGGGCTCCACATCTGGATTCTGAGCAAGCTTGGCCTTGTTTTCAGCACTCTCTCATGTTGCTTTGCCAGCATATGTGTTCCTTCCCCTGCGTGGAAATGCGTCTAGGCCCGCCTGTTCCCTCAAGGTGCAGTCCATGTTAGAAAACCCACTTGGTTCTTACGCTAGAGAGAACTCTAGCTTATGTATGTGCAACTGAAGTAATCTCGGTCCTCTGCTTTTGTGTCTCCCCCTTTTCATTCTTAACATCTGCTGTTGTAAGCTTTTTTTTGGGAGTAGATGCCAGTTCTACCAGTATCTGTAGATGTGGAGTTAATAGAAAAATAGCATTAGAGTGAGATTCGGTCCCTTGTGAGGTGGTCACTCTGGCTGATGCAAATACACTTTGCATTTAAAAGAAGGTTCCTTTAGAAACTATATGGCAAATGTGTGATGCTGCATTTGTTGGGCAAATATTTTTTCCCTCTCCTTCCTATTCCACCTACCTCTTCATTCATCATCTTCGTTTAACGACCCCATAATCCCTTGTGGGGTGGAGCCTGGCCATCTGAACGGAGCTAGCAGAGTGTTTGCTGGCTGGATGCCCTTCCTGACACCAGTGTGGAGTTTTGTCCAGCAGATCTATTCTCATTGTGCCCAGAGAGAGAAATATCTGCCTCTACCTGGGATCGAACTCACAGCCTGCTGATTGTGAGGCGAGAGCTCCGCCTCTAGGCCACCGGACTCCTCCTCCTACCTACCTCTTTATTCCCCTCTTTATTTTACATCAGGGCTCATATTGCCTACCAAACCTCTTGCAAATCAAAGAACCGGAGAATCACTTGTCGACTACTATTAGATCTGATGCTGCCATTGTCGTTTGGCAGCTTGAGCAGATCTGCTCAAGAGAAGGGTTGAATCTTGGCCCCGTCCCATTGGTGGATGGGTGGAAGTAGTGAACTCTAGGCAGTTTGGAAGTTGCTTTGTTTATTTATATGAGTCTCCCTGTGGATTTTACTTTGCTAGTCATTTTTGACTCTAGTAGGCCGTGCTCATCTCCGTTTTGAGGCCATTGAGCCAGTACTGTCAGAAAACCGTTCCCAGTCCTATGGCCAGCATAGAAGCCCTGTTACCTTCCCACCAAAGTGGTACCTATTTATCTACTCGAATATGCATGCTTTGCAGCTGGGGCGAGGATGTCGTGTGGTGCTTGGGTCTCTAACCTGGGCTGCCTTTTTCCAGCCAAAGAACCCAGCATCTTTAACCACTGGGCCACCCTACCACCCATTTATTTATTTATATCCCACCTTTTTAATTTTTTAATAAATATAACTCAAGGTGGCAAATGCACACAATGCTTCTTTGCACACAAATAGTCCTTTCTCCTCCTATTTTTATGAGGTGACTTGGGCTGAGAGAAAATTCATAATCATAGAGGCTCTACAAAGTGTGAAAAATGATCACTTTTTTCCAGTGTTGTTACTTTGAACGGTCACTAAATGAGCTGTTGTAAGTCGAGGATTACCTGTGCTTCATCGGCTGATCTCCTCTCCCACCCTCAAACCCCACTGATGCTTGGAATTTGTATGTTTCAGTTTGGACATATGGTCCATACAAAACTGTCCCTTTGTGGGCCGAACATTTTGTCCCTCTTCAAGCCAGCCATTGTGAGCAAATTGCAGATAAGATGCAATTACTGCCATGCATTGAAAGATCTTGGATGTATATATTTGGGGGCAAATTGCGACAGTCCCTGAATTCCTTACTAGTCACAGGGACACCCTACAGCTACTAGGTTTTTCCTGCAGTAAATGCTGATGGCATCAGGTTTTTGCAGGGACCCTTTTGTCTGGCATAATTCTAGCAGTAAGTTCTTGAAAGTGACTGAAAAGCAAATACATACATACTCTGTACATGCTTTGGTCTTTCTCCCAACAGCTGTTACTACAGGTTGAGTGTTAATGGAAGTTATCTCTGAGAATAGAAAATACTAAGATACCAAACTAATAATGCTTTCTTGTTTAATAGTAACATTATTAAAAATTACAACCTACAGTTACAAACGAATGCAAACAAAAAGAAAAAGAAAAAATAGAAGCTATAGACAAGAAAAAAAACTAGAAAAACTAGAAAAGAAAAAATACATAAAAATAACTTTTCATCACGTATGAAACATTTTAGTAACTGATCACCTCCTCCTAAACTACAGCAAATGATCTCTTATTTATAAACAAATCCTGAAATCTTATCATTGGAGTCCTTGGCAGCAAAAGTCCATTGAGGGTTACTAAAGACAACATAGCTCTTTTAACCATGCATTAGGTAGTCCTTGATCTATGACCACAATTGAGCCTAACATTTCTGTTGTTAAGCAAAAACAGTCGCTAAACAAGTTCTTCCCCATTTTACAACCTAAGAGGAAGAATTCCACCTAGGTGGAGAGAGTGAACTCTCAATCAGTGTTGGGTGTCCTGTCATTTGCCTTACAACAACACTTACAATATATAAAAACAGGGTTAGAAAAAGTAACCCCTTGCTTGGCTCTTAAGTAGCTCTGTCAATTTTTAAACAAAGGGGCCCTTTTTGCTTGATTTCATGAACAATTTGCTCTTTTTATATGTCTTCTTCCCTGCTTTTGTCTGCTGTACCAAGTGAGAAAAAACAAGGTTAGCCCCATTTCTTCATTTCAAGGATTAGGTGGTAAAGCCATTTCATCCAGGTGAGGAGGAGTCATTTGGAAAGAGGTGAGCCCTGAGTTCAAATGCAAGTACTGGTAATAGTACAAGTACTCCTCGACTTTACAACAGTTCGTTTAGTGACCGTTCAAAGTTATGAAAAGAGTGACTTAGGGCCATATTTCACAGTTACGACCTCCCTATGAACATGTGATCAAATTTCAGACGTTGGGCAACTGGTTCATACTTATGCCGGTTGGAGTGTCCTGGGATCGAGTCATCACCTTTTGTGGCCTCCTGACAAGCAAAGTCCATGGGGAAGTCAGATTCACTTAACAACCCTGTTACTAACTTAACAATTACAGTGATTCACTTCACAACTGAGGCAGGAAAGGTCGCAAAGTGGAGCCAAACTCACTTAGCAAACCTCTCTCTGAATAACAGAAATGTGAGGCTCAATTGTGACCGCAAGTCGAGGACCACCCGTGGCAATATCCGCTGGTATCCGATATTAGCAGATGGCTCCAAGTCGAGTCTTAACGTTTAGGTAGGGCTAAATGTATTTATTGCGTTTCTATGATTGTCAAACTTCCTAACAAGCTGGATGGGTCTGATTTGTGTAATTGTTCCCTCCAGCAGGGAAAACAGTGTGGAAATAATTGCAATTTGTTAATCAGTTTTTAATATTGTATTGATCTTCCATTCATTCATCCTATCCACAGGGGGAAGCTCAAAAAAGCATTTCAGGGGTGCCAGTTCACTTTGGCTTTGCTTCTAGAACAGGGGTCTCCAACCTTTGGCCACTTTAAGACTTGTGGACTGCAAAGCCGGCTGAGGAACTCTGGGAGTTGAAGTCCACAAGTCTTAAAGCGGCCAAGGTTGGATAGCCGGCTGAGGAACTCTGGGAGTTGAAGTCCACAAGTCTTAAAGTGACCAAGGTTGGATAGCCGGCTGAGGAATTCTGGGAGTTGAAGTCCACAAGTCTTAAAGTGGCAAAGGTTGGATAGCTGGCTGAGGAACTCTGGGAGTTGAAGTCCACAAGTCTTAAAGTGATCAAGATTGGAGACCCCTGTTCTAGAAGGCCACTTATATCCGAACCTGTTGCCACCCGTAGTTGGGCAAACACCTAACACATATTTCTTTTCTTCCAGAAAGTGTGGATGCCCATCAGCGGAGTTTTGACGTCGGAATCCATATTGGCTACCAGCGTCGTAATAAGGATGTCTTGGCTTGGGTTAAAAAGCGCAGAAGAACTATTCGCAGAGAAGACTTAATCAGCTTCCTGTGTGGAAAAGCTCCTCCACCACGAAACTCTAGAGCTCCCCCAAGACTGACTGTAGTATCCCCTAACCGAGCGACATCCACGGAAACTAGTTCTTCGGTCGAGACGGACTTGCAGCCCTTCCGGGAAGCCATAGCTCTTCATGGTAATCATGGTTTCTCCTTCCCCCTCCCCAATCTTTTTTTTTTTTATTATATTGGAAAGAAGCACCTCCCTCTCCTAAGACTGTTTCATAGCTAATGGCCAGTGTTACAAACAGTCAAATATGTTAGCTGTATGTTAGCGACCGAGGTGGGGCTTGATGGGTTCTCCTTTCCAGGCCTGACCACTCCTTGCAGTTGTGGGCCTCTTGGAGGGGTGACTCAGGGTTGTTCCTTCCTCTGGTGACCTCTGAAAAAAACAACAACCCAGATGTTTCTTACCAGCATTAATAGGTTAGGGCGAGAACGGAACATGGTTAAGTCAGAATGAGAAGCAGTTCAGTGTTTTGGAGGAGAAAGCTTGGGCGGAGATGGCCTTGAAGGGAGTTTTCAGAGGCTGCTATGGAAACGGAGGCCCAACACATTGCTTAAGGCATTCGGGAAGCTCAGTCTGGCTTCTCCCAGATTCAGAGAGAAGGAGAGAGGGAGAAGTAAAATGCAAGCAGACTTGCAGTGCTTTGTTAATATAGCCTAAAATACAGCTAGAGTCTTTCTTGGGGAGAGGCTTTCTTGGTCTGCCTTGCAGGGCTGAACCTTCAGTGCCTGGAAAAGATAGCTTGTTAAAGTTTGGCGGAACAGTTTAGCTTCTGGGGTTCTTTAAGGTCACTTTCAATCCTCTGGGTTTTTACCAAAGAGGAAAGGGTGTGGGTTTTTGTTTTTTTTTGTGGTGGGAGGGAGAGAAATAACTCTAGTTTGATAAGGTTTCGTTCAGAGGCTGATCTTGCTGTATGTGGCATGGAATTTGGCATGCTTATTTGGTAATGTGATCTATGAGCGTTCATGGCTATTATTTATTTTTATTTATTTTCGTCAAGCATATGTTAGAAAACAGATACAAGTATAGACAAGATTATGAATACATGAGATGGATTTGGATAAAAGGGGACATTAGGACAGGGCTAGGAGGCACGCTGGTGCACTTATTCACGCCCCTTACGGGCCTCTTAGGAATGGGGTGAGGTCAACGGTAGACAGTCTAAGGTTAAAGTTTTGGGGGTTTGGGGAAGAAACCACAGA
>JANHFT010002495.1:5631-16993 GCA_032467955.1 Pseudoxenodon macrops
TCCTGTACCGTCTGCCAGATGGTAATAGTTCAAAAAAAAGGGTGCCCAGGATGAGATGGATCTTTAAGAATGTTTTGAACATTCTTAAGGCAGCGGGAGCTATAAAGCTCTTCCAAAGAGGGGAGAGGGCAACCAATGATCCTCTGGGCAATAACGTTGACCCTCTGGAATTCTGTCCTATCTGCCACTGTGCAATTGGCAAACCATAGACAGGTGCAGTAAGCTAAAATACTCTCTATGGTGCAGCGGTAGAAGGTCGCCAGCAGTTTTTCATTCAGTTGTTGTTTCTTGAGAAGTATTATGTATTATGCATACAATATTTCCTGTAATACTGCTATTGTTCATGCATATTTGTTATGTATTAGTAATCAGTGTTATCACTTGTAATGTCTTATAAAGCTCTATAAATCATTTATAAAAGCTGCCCTATCAAGTGTGCTATTTAGCCATAAATTCAACATTTATATATAGTTAAGCAGCAATATTACTTTAATTATTCAGCTTACAAGATTCTTTTTGCTAAGTTTAAACCAACCAATTTGCCTACCATTGTGTATCTTCAATGAATGCAGTGTAACAAAATGCAAATGTTTAAAATGATCGACAAGTGCACAGACACTTTTTGTGGTAATGAAAATAATAGGATTTCATATATGGTGAAATATATACCATTTGTTCCCTCCCACTAATCAACAAGAAGGCATTGTATGAAAGAAATTTTAAGTTTTTATTTTACATATTTATACATAAAACTTTCAAGGTAACTCTTTCAACCCCAACTGCATGTTAAATAGCACATCTAAAAATGAACTTTCGGTAATCAACATTCACAAAATGTTGAAAACTGAGTAATATATATACTCATATATATTACTGAAAGCTACAAGTTCACTACGAGGCAGGCATGTATGTTTTTTTCTTTTACTTGTATAGCACCTTCAAATTACAGTCTCATTTGTTTAAAACTACGGTGAAATGATAAAAAGTAGTCAATGGTAAAATACTGTTTTAACTTAAAAGTCTCTAAATAAACAAAAATAAAAGTTAAACTATCCTCCTTCTTTTCATGTTTGCAATGTTTATAAGTATTGTACATTTTGTTCTACAGTAAGATTATTGAAATGTCCAATATTTAGTGGCACAAGTAAAAAAAAAACCTAAACCAACAGCAAATAAATTAAAAAAAGCAATAGGCCAGTCACTGGACATAAAGCTTCAGATAGCAGGGAGCAATTCACCAAGCACTCTTGTGCATCCACCATTGTTTTAAGGAGGGGTTCGTGCAGGGTTCCTGGTGCTTGGCAGATTGTGCCCAGAATCAATGGCTAACACTGATTTTCTTGTGTGCCAAGTGTGGAACATCAGTGTTTGTACAACCACAGAAGCAAAAAAGTTCTAGTCTGTTTTTTAGTTTGACGGCTTCCCATTTTATTTTGTTGGCATTTTCTCAGTCATGTGCTTCTGCTGACTTTCAGCATGTCTGGAGAGAAATGGAAAAAGCTACGTTATTGCATAGAAACACAACAGGAAACATTTCCTCCCATTTTAATGTAAAACAACCGCACAGAAGAATCATGTTGGGATAGGAAAGACAAAGAAGTTAGTTTAGCCTTACATTTATAATGTAATACTGATTACTTTAAAATGTGTGTGTTTGACGCATTAATGTTAACACACATTTTGTTTTAGAAGGCTAAAGAGAACTTTTCTTTCTTTCTTTTTCCAGAGATTAATCTTGTTAGGATTCATTGTCTAGAATACCCCTTCATAATCTAGAACAGGAGTGGGGAATCATGGACCTTTGTGAACTTCCAACTCCCAGAATTCCTACGCCAGCAAAGCTGAATTTGTCAAAGTTTCTGACAAATAAACCCAAGCAAAAATCAGAACTCTGAGGCCAAGCACTTCCTCAAATAACTTATTTATTGGGTAAATCGTATCAGCACACTTGAAGGAAAGCCAACTCTGACTTTTCCCACGGTTACGGTATAGTTAAAACCAGTAATGACCTCTTTACCCCAGTGTCATTAGTCACGTTGGCCAATTAGGTTGGTGGGCTTCTCAGGTATTCGTTTCCTCCTTCCTCCATTGCCCAGGAGATGACCCTGGTTCTCATGAGAAAGCTCTATATTGTATCTAGTAATATATTTCAACCTCTTTCCCCTCCCCCCATACAGGAAAATGGCTTCTGCCAGGTTCAGTTTGGTGTTGACACTGAGCCAACTATGATGCTGGCTCAGGAATTCTGGGAGTCCACAAGTCATAAAAGGGCCATGTTTCCCCACCCCTGGTCTAAAATTATCCCACCGCACAACAAAATGCAATAAAATCACCAATAATGTGTAGAAGAACATGAGAAAGAAACAAGTGTAGAGTAGCATAGTAATAATGCGCCTGGCAGAAACTGAGGAAATCCAAATTAAAATTCTTTCCTCCTGAATCTTTCTGACTTGTCTCAGTTTAGGGTTAGACACATTTGCACAAAGGTGTTGCCTCAGTTTTCCTTTGGCCTTGATGTACTCTGCTTTACATCTGCTGCCAAATTGAAACTCATCCCAACCCCCAACCCCTCCCCCAAGAAGATGAGAACATAGAATTGTTTTCATGAGACTTACGTAATCTTTATCATCAAAAAAGAAACAAAGGTAGAAATCATTTTTTACTTTTACCTAAACCAATTTAAGAGCTGCTTTGGTGCTGTATGAGCATGTTGGGACATTTCATACTTTATTTCATCTATGAGGCAACACTCTTCAGCTTTTATCCCATCACTCAATCCAAAGTAAATACTGGGCCCCTTTCCTTCTCACTAATAATAGCCTACCATTGTACCTATCAAAATTACCAGCAAGATTGGAACAGTGGCTGCTCTTTTTTTCCTCCAACAAATACATTTATGGCAGAAATATTCTCAGGAGTCAGTTACTTTTTGCTGCTAAGGAAGCAAATATCAGGAAATACACATAAATTGTGGGTTTACAGTCTGGCTCCCAAACATTTTGTGCAAGAGCATATAAACATGAGAACGGGGGAGAACAACCTGTGGCTGCACCTATCCTCAGATAACTTCAGGTCTCTCTATAGAATTATTTAAAGTTTGGACCACATTGTCATTTTTAATATGACAGAAAAAATATTCAGTTCATGGGAATTATTGGGCTAAAATAATTTCTTTCTTTACTAGCCCATCTTTCTCCTTCATGATTGAAGCTATGAACAAATGTTAGAATATATTCATTGAAGCAAGGACACACAAAAAGAAAAAAAAATCTATAAAAATGATTATTAAATCTGATGCTGGCTGGAGAATTATGGGAGTTTAAGTCCATACTCCTTAAAGTTTGAGAAACATTACTTTTGAGCTTTAACATTTAAACCAAATGGCTTAAAACTAGCTGGAAAGCACATGAACCCTTAAAGCATATTGGAAAACATACAACTGTAGCCTAAAGGCTGCATTTTGCACTCTTTTTTAAGGAGTAGCTCTGCAATAAATAAGATTGGCCCTAGCCAAACATTTAGGAATAGTGTCAGGAGGCATCCTACTACTGTATTTGAACAGATATACAACTTATCACAGCGGCATCTTGTTCATTTGATTATTTTGGAGATGTATAAGAATTTTGGAGGTGATAAGAAAAATTTACATTATGTCTACAAAAATGTATCATCTGTCAACATCCACCCACCTGCATGCTTTGGAAATCCAGAATATTTCAGTATCTGTCTGGAAGTATGTCAAAAGACACCAATGATAAAACTGTATTGCGTATGTATTACTTAAAAATGTATGAGTAATATATATTTTGGATGCTAGCACTGGCAATAACGCATCCCCATTTTACCTCCAAAAATGTTGTGAATCAGGGGTTCACACTCCTATGCTGCTGGACTTAGTTATGGCCATAACAGTAGCCAAATATTTGGGAATAGTGTCAAGAGCAGAGGTGGGTTCTGAATCTTCTTACTACCGGTTCACTCAGGGTTGCACCACAAGCGCATGGCAGTCAAAAGCTAGCAGAATTAGCAGAAGCAAAATCCAAGATGGCAGCGCCCAGAGAGACACCGACAAACTGGCTACGTGACATCATCGCGAAGTTACTATCGGTTGTATAGAACTGGTAGGAACCCACCTCTGGTCAAGAGGCATACTAATAGCCATACTTGTATAGATGTACTCCTTATTGCAGTCATATTTTGCTCATTTGCTTATTTTTGAGGGAGGAGAGATAAGAAACACACATTACAGGTAGTGCTCTAGGTCAGGGGTGTCAAACTGGATTCTTCAAGGTCCGGATCAGCACCGTAGTTCTCCTCCGTGGGCCTGGGGGGAGGGAGCGGAGGAGATGGGATAGACTCCTCCTGTAATACTGTCGGCCAAAACAGGGCGTGGGGATGCCTCACGCCCTGTATTGGCTGGCAGAGTGCTGCAGGAGGCCATCCAGGCTGAAAACGGGCCACAGGGGTGTGTGTGCCCCCGTGCCCCATTTTGGCTGCCAGAGGCACTGTGGCCCGGTGTTTTGCTATTTTCAGTCTGGCCCAGCAGGCCAGATTTAAGCACTTGCGGGCCGCATGCAGCCTGTGGACCTTGAGTTTTACACACCTGCTCTAGGTAAAACAGTAATGGAATCTGCCCACCACAATCATAACTTGTGCTGATTGTAAAGTGTCATATGGTCAACCTGACTTTATGATCCTTTTTGTAGTGGTGGTGAAGTTAATTTGGCATTTGGCAAAACTATCATAAAATGTGATCATGGAACTGCAGGAAATGGCCATAAATGCAGCCCAGTTGCCAAATGCCAAAAATGCAATCATGGGGGACCATGGTACCCACAAACATCAGAACTTCAAATCCAAGTCATAAGTACCCTGCTAAGTGACCAGTTGTAAGTTGAGCACTACCTGTATTCATGGCTATATCTAAGATTTTGATATATTGTTGAGTTTGGATATTTTCATATCACTTTTCAGCTAATTTTGAGGAAACAATTTGCAAGGTTATACCAAATTGGATTATTATTTTCATATTTATTAATTAAAATATTGCAGCTGCCAAAAATCTCAGAAAAAGGTCTCTTCCACTCCCTATTATCTAATCATTTTAAGTGGCTGGATTAAGTGGCTAGATACTGTAGCTTGTAAATCATGTTATTTTACAATAGAATATAGTTCCATCTGATGCTTTAATAACTTGTGGCCTAATAATGTTAGCTCTTCCATCCTACTTAGTCAACCAGTACCTTGTTAATACCTGTGTTTCTAAGTCCCAAGGGTGTTTTTTCCAAAAGACAAGTGGACTTTCTTGTTGTTTTCTCTGAAAATGTTTCACTTCTCATCCAAGAAGCATCGTCAGTTGAACTGAAGGAGCTTCTTATTTAATATTTATTTATTTATTTATTTCATTTCAGGTCCAAACAAGATGAGAGGAAAAAGGGTCATTATAAAGCTCTTTAGTTTTTGTTTTAATTCAGATAGTAGCAATTGCCATCTAAAATTAACTCTCTAATGGGAAGTTGCTTTTTTAGTAGAAGCTATTAGTAATAAAAGGGCACTTCTATTGAGATTGCAACAAGCGAATAGTTAAACAACCCTTTCCATGCAGCTATTCTTTTAAATGTAAAATGTTTATAGAGTTTGATATTTGCTATAAACCATTAAGAAATTTCCAGTATATGCTTAATGTCTGTCCACTTTTGTCCTTTGTAGCCACATGTGTCTTTATATCTGAGCAAAAATACATTTCCAAATGTTGTCCATAGAGGGCATGCAGTTATTTCTGTAGATGCTACCCATTCTCTTTCGTACTATGTATCTTTCCTCAATTTCAGGAAAATCCATAATGAAGAATGCATTATTATTATAATAAAAACTATAAACATAATAATGAAAACACTCAATTTTGAAACAGTGCTGTCTAATCTTTCCAGACGTCTATAGATAAAGACCATTTGATCAATAAGTACTGAAAAAATTGCTGAGATAATATGATGTATGCTCACCATATTTTACCTATAAGATTCAGAAAGACATGAAACATTAATTTGCTTCAATCATTCATCTATAACCTGGCATTCTTCTGGTTAAATTTCTATTATGATTCTCAGATATCTTGGCTATTAGGAGAGTTGCAGTTTTAACAAGTTCATATTAACATGGATTCTACTTCATAATGAATGTCTTGATGAGCCGAGATAAATCTATACTTCCTTTTTTTCAATATTCACAATTAAAACTCAGTAGCCCAAAGTTTTAATGCAGAGAAGTTATATATTTGAAAATAGGAGGTGTTGTAAGTACAATTCATTTTCTTCACAATTTGAAGTGATTTTTCACTCCAAATACTTCAGATCTTTATGAAACTTAGTAGTTCAAAACTTCCTAGGTTCTCAGGCTACTATGCATAAAAGTATTGGGAAGGTTTTTTTTGGAGAGAACAAGAGGCAATCTAAATGCAATGTCATCTCTAAATTACCCCATCTAAACCTTGGCTCCATCAAAAAGGTCATTTGGTTGACTAATCAATGGCATGACATCATAAATAATCACTGAACATACTGTGTAAATTTAACTTCCTGGAATTTTGAAGATGTTAGATCAGTGGTAGAGCACTACATGGAAGAAAGTTAAAAGAAAGGCAGACTAGCATATTTTGCTGTGAAATTACTACAGAGACTTTCTTAATGAGGCAATCTGGGAAACATGAAAGTAATTGAAGCAAAAGATAACAAAGGGTTTACAAAAGGAGAAAAGAGAGTGAATATTGCACGAGAAGGGGATGGATTAGAGAGATCTGGATAAACAGAGCTTTTTATTATATTTTACCTTGTCTGTAGCAATGGTGCTAAATTATCATGGCATTGATAGGGGCCACACTGTAAGAGAAATATTACAGAAAAAAACACAGTTGGGTTTGCTCTGGCTCAGTTAAGTTTTGGTTTATAGATGAGGAATTCTTCTCTTTTAGGATTAAAATCTATCAAAAGTTGAGGTGAAAAGTCCAGCCAGAGCAAAATTAATCAATTTCAAGTCATTATAAGCATCTATTACCAAAAACCTATGAATTTAATCACAGAAATGCAACATGTATTTTGAATCATGTAATTTGTGAATTTCCCTATCATATCTCCACACATACACACACCCAGCAAATTCTATCCTGTTTTTGATTCTTTGATAAATACATGTTGGCACTATTATTGGTCTCTTTAATCACTCAGAATTGGGGGGGGGGGGAAGGTAAAGCTATATTTAGAAACTTAACGTCATTGATCTTCTAGCCATCTCTGGGGTTATTTTGATTGATTTTGCTCCCTCAAGTCAAAAAGTACAAAGTCATTTTCTATGGCCAGCCATGGTTCCATTCTTTAAATAATTAACAGCAGCCTTCTGGTTGGATGTACAATTCATTAGTAAATATATGTCAACTGTCCCATGAAGCAAGAAGTAGGAAACAAAGCAACTACATGATCTTTAAAAAAAAAGTGATTTAGGGCTCATCCTCAAGTCCTATTACCTATGGCATAGATGTCCCACTATTTTTAGAGAGTTATGATCTCATAAGGTAGCCTACGTGTTATTCCCAACTTAATGCAGAAGGATCTAAGTTAATCCTTACAGTTCCAGTTCTTAGTGGTGTTTTCTATCTGCTCCATCCTAGAGTTTGTATGATCTGATACTCCATTCACTACCGTAGTGATGATGTGGTTAAGGACAGGCGTTTGCTGACTCCCATTGAATTGTCAAGGCTGCAGTAGGCACACTGCCTATCTTTCATTGACCACTGCCCTTCACAGCCAATTTAGGTTGGGCTGAAAGAGAAGCTGAACACTGGGTTTCTGTTGGGGCATCTACCTACCTAATGCATGACCCTGTGTTTTGTGAGCTCCTTATAGATACTAGTATACTATTTTTTGTGAGAAACTGCTTACCCCCTATTATTGAATTTGTGCTCAGCAGCCTATCAAAAGGCTGTAACTTATCCCTAAAAGAGTTGATTTTTCATGGATTCATTACATATTTTCTCATCAGAAGGGTTTTGTTGGGTTATGTTTGCTGTTGCTTTTATTATGATATGGGTGGATGAAAAGAGAAGGGTGCCATTTTGCCTACTCCAATGCCATTTTCCGGTTGGGCTACTGGGATATTGCTGGCTGCCACCAATCACAGCTATTTGCTCTCTCTTGCAGCACTTATTCCTTTGGGATATTTGGGATATACTGGGGTGAAATTTACAAAGAGTTCTCAGTTTCGTCAGTAAACAGCTGTCCAAAAATAGCCCAGCTGACTGACTGAAAAAGAAGAAGATGGGCCTAGGATAAAGTGGATGGAGCTCTGTGTAACCATAGCTTCTGTAACTTGCTTCACACTGCATTCCTCTTCTGCTCTATTGACCTGACAGCCACGGCACTCATATACCATGATTAGAAACAACCTGGGTTTCAGGTTCTGGCTTTTTAAAGCACTTCTTCAGAAGCTTTACATAGTTCCTAGGCTCATGGATTGTTAAGGGGAAGACTTGCTTCTGTAAATCTGAGTCACACTGAATGTTTTTGTTGCAAAGCAGCTCTGACTCATAGAGCTAAGCAGCTAACCGAGAGGCAGCTAAAGCCTTCATCCCAGGCACCCACTACACCTGCCCAAGCCTGTCTTCCACATAGTCACTCACACTCACACAGGTGAGTGACTGGGGAAGCCTGGAGAAGCTGGTTGGGAGGAGCCGCAATGTTAAGGGAACCCTCTAATTGCTGCTCTTAAAATGTCCCCTGTTAAAAATGGAAGAACCTGATCACTTGCAATTCCCAATATTGCACAGATTAGATCTTAACAGTCCAGGCAGCAGAAGTATAGTAACACACTTTTCTAACAACAACTCGAGATTGCATATTAATACAACCGTGAGAAAGAGCCCTTAGCAAGATATAGCAAGTTGGGGTGGGGTGAGGAAACAATAGCTAGTTTATTGAGAAAGGGATGTTGCAGAAGTAGAAACCAACAACATTTGGCATTCTAGTCAAGATGAACATCTCAAAACAGACTCTAAATAAAGAAGTGGCTATACCTGCGCTTCAAGCAATTTTCTGACACTATTTACTATTTCCCTGGCAACAAGATCTTCCCAAAGCAAAGGGGAGACAGAAACAGACAGAACTATATTACACTAGAAGCAATTAGAGGAAATACAAAGTGTTGGATTCTAAATTACAGATTGATTCAATGATTCAAGAAGCTCCATCAATAACCAGATAGGAAAATATAAATCACAGACAATTGTTTGATTGGCAAAATTTGCACTTCATCTTCTGATTTTAAAGGACAAAGCCACCCGCATTAAATCAACACAAAATCAGGTACTAAGTCTGGTTAAAAACAAAGTAGCAAAACAAACAAACAAACAAACCCAGAATCAAAAACCCTACCAGAAATAATGACACCCTTTACCAAACCAGATTTGTTTTCAATGTTCTAAACCTGTGATGGCGAACCTATGGCACGCGTGCCACAGGTGACATGCAAAGCCCACTCTGTGGGCACATGAGCCGTTGCCCCAGGTCAACTCCACCATGCATGCGTGTGCGCCTCCCGCCGGCCAGCTGGTTTTGGGGTCTCTGCCGCACATGCATGGAGTAGGGTGCATGTGGGAGACATGCATGCATGTGAGTGTCTGGAAGACGTGGGGGTCATGTGCGCATGCAGGGGCATGCACGCATTGTATTATGGGTGCGTGCACGTGCGTTCAACACGCAACAACAAAAAGGTTAGCCATCACTGTTCTAAACGTTTAATCCAAGAAAAGAATATATATTTATCCAAACACCATTTTCTATCCAAGGAGGAATGGTAGGAGTTTTTTTGGTCAGGTGTTTCAGCCATATTTTTTGGTACGAACTGAAGGTTAAGCATTGCAGCTTAAAGAATGTTGTACATTTTTTTTTAAATTAACCCCCCTCCCTTGGAAATTATTCCTTCCCATGGTATTTATTCAACATCTGCCCTGAATAAGAATTCTGGACAAATAAAGCCTCTGCATATTACTTTATGATATTGATTTATAAAATTAAATAGAAGCAAGCAGCCAAATAAGTGGGATATGTGGTAACATCATGTTGCATGTTTCATCATTTTGATGAAATCTTGGCTTGCTGTGAATGCCACTGTGGTGTCGCCCTAAAAATAAGCCATTTCAACCTGGAGGTTGAAATCTCTTAAAAGAGATCTATTAAGAGATTTTTTTATAGCTTTCGGGATATGATCAAGCTTTGCATTAATGAGAAAATAGTTTGAATAATTCAGAACATTTCCTCCCACCCAAGGTGGCAGTGACAGGTCATTGCCCCATCAAATGGTTTTCATACAAGTCTTATCAACAGAATTTAATAGACACTGATACTAACCTGGTCAAGTCTTCAATGTCTACCAGCATTGCATCCTGCTCTGTGTGCAATTCATCTCGAATAAGCAGCAGTTGCACCAATTCTTCATTTAAACCTGATTTTGAAAAAGGGAAGGGGAAAAAAAGGAATTTAATTAGTTCTCTTCTTTTCCCTAACATTTTGGATACTTTTAGTCACTGTGAGACAGACGTTTGATATCTCATTCCAAACAATATAATGGTTTCCATTTGTTTTTTTGGCTTGCATATAAATTAAAGGGTGTGAAGTCATGTTTTAAGAATAGTGGGTAGCAAAATACTGAAATAATACTGTTATAAGTCTCATGGGATAATCAAGGACAAATTTTAGAAGCTGCATGGAATCTTAAATTGTTAAGTTGACAGGCAGTCTATGGAACATCTGGCTTTTCTTCAACTGAAGGAATTGATGGAAAATCCTCACGACTGGATATCTAAGGGACTAAAGCTGTATTTGCCATCAGCAGATTGCCAAGGCCAGAAGCTGCATTATCTAAGAGGCCATGCCCTCCAATTGTGTTGGGACTAAATGTCTTGTGTTTTAATGCCAACCCATCTGGAACACCACGTGATAGGAAAGACTGATGTAAGATTCAGCCCTGGCTCTACCGATACATGAAAGCAGCTATTGTTCTTACCATAACAGCTACTGATTTCACATCAGAAGACAACTACTAAAATGAATTCTTCACTCCCTAATTAGATAAAGGCCTCACAGTGTTTCTCAACCTGTTGTCCTCCATATGTGTCAGGACTATAAGTAATGTTGACAAGTTCCAGCCTTGCCAGACGGTGCGTGCGTGCGTGCGTGCGTGCTTGCTTGCTTGCTTGCTTGCTTGCTTGCTTGCTTGCTTGCTTGCTTGCTTGCTTGCTTGCTTCTATCTATCTATCTATCTATCTATCTATCTATCTATCTATCTATCTATCTATCTATCTATCTATCTATCTATC
>JANHFT010002495.1:20283-32834 GCA_032467955.1 Pseudoxenodon macrops
CATCCAGGGAAATATAATATTCTGCCTTTTTAATATTTCCTAGGATATTTCATTCCTCTAGGAGGGGTGGGTGGGTGTTAACTTCCTTCACCCAGGACCTCAAACCATGTGGTTCTGCTATCCACCATTAAACCATCCTTCCAAATAGCTGTTTCCAGTGTCTTTTTCCCCACTTGGAATTGAACCCAGAAGAACATTTCTTCAGTGGTGGGATTCAGCCAGTTCGCACCACTTCGGGAGAACCGAAGTTAACTTTCTGAGCAGTTTGGTGAACTGGTTGTCGGAAGAAATCATTAGGGCAGAGAACTGGTTGTTAAATTATTTGAATCCCACCACTGCATTTCTTCCAACAGATCCAACAAAACCCAAGGGCTATTGTAACTCAGGCTCCAGTTACTACAGCAATGCAGCCTTAATATAACCAGCTCTTTCTAGCTTTGTTAGCAGGGAAAACATTTCTAACAATTGCATTTGCTGAGTTTCATCAGAGCATTCATTTTATTTCAGCTTTTTGCTGACTTCTGCTTGAGGCAACGGGCTTTATGAATCATTACTGCCTCCATTATATGAAAGTTATAATAATATAACCCTCCCAAACTCTGCCCCCATTATCTTGAGTATCAGATACCAGGATTCTTTGACATATCCTGGAACAGCTCTGAAAAACAGTTGGTCTTGTATGTCTTCATTGTAAAGCATGGCAAACAGGTGAAAACGGGGACAAATTTATTTTTCTTCAACTCTCGCACGCAATATATTTCCACAGCCAAGAAGGCAGTTTTTTTTTTTAAAAAGTGCTTAATGAATAATGAGCAAATCTCTCACTCTCTTTTTTAATGATTATCATTAACCTGTGTTTTGCCTTAGGAAACAAAAATCAAACTTCCATTATAGACGTAATTTCAATAATGGAAGAAAGATGGTGCCCTTACTAAATGTGACAGCTCGCGAAGGAAACGGATAAACAAGAACTAAATTCAGCAACTTTGCATACAAGAATCCAATTTGGATTAGGAAAGATTAAACATCCGAATCCGGCATTATTAATAGAGTAAAACAAACAAAGTTTGATCAAAGCATCGTCTTGTTGTAACACAGGAAAGTGAATGTCAATATGAATGACGCTGCTGATGCTGATGACATGATTTAAATGAGACACAAAACTCAATGTTAGATGAAATGTGTAAATTGGTATCTACTGCAGAAAAGAAGTAACTGACTTTTATAAAAGATATAAGAAGCAATTTTATACTGAGTTTAATTAAACAATACTGCATTATATAAAATTCTGGACTTTATGATCTTTCAGAAAGTTTGTAGAAAGATAGATAGAAGATAGACAGACTAGGATAGATAGATAGATAGATAGATAGATAGATAGATAGATAGATGATAGATAGATAGATAGATAGATAGATAGAGAGAGAGAGAGAGAGAGAGATAGATGGATAGATAAATGGAACTATGTTCTTCCCTAGTATTTGCACCATCCTATAACTCGTGATGGATTGCAGTGGGTAGGGCCGCATCAGAGAAAATCAACAGGGCCAGCAAGTACATGGGAGTCACATCCAAAATGAAAGTCCCATGTTTTATTGAGATATGTAATCATAAAGGAAAAGTATTTAATATTATTTAAAACTTAGTTAAATGTCAGTGTCAAATGTAGCCAGCATATTGTGCATCTCTATTCTAGAATTAGAAAGCTTAGAGCAGAGTTCCCCAATGTTTCCGGTTTTGTGGACTGGCGGTGAGGGGGAAGAGGATGGTTTGGGAAGTGGCTGGCAAATGTGTGCGCAGTTCCATTTGTGTCAGTGGCATGCACGCGCGTCTACTGCTCACACAAATGGAGCACGCGCATACACTCACTTGCTGCTCATGCAAATGAGGATGTATGTGCGTGTGCTCACAGCCTTTTTCACAGCCCAGTTGCAAACCCATCATTGACCACTAGCGGGGCACAACCCACAGGATGAGGACCCCTGGCTTACAGAGCTGTATAAGGCCTCTCTGTTGCCCATTACTGTTTCGAAACATTATTAGGACTGGATTATGGACAAACCAGGCCACTCAAGATCAGCCGTCCTTGCCATGCATGTAACGTCTAGTGAAAATTGATGCCACTAGAAAATGTACTCATTATCTCAATCACTTTTAAAATATGTAGACTTTTAACAGCCAGAATTCTCCAGCAAGCAATTGTGGGAGTTGAAGCTCACACATCTTAAAGATAAGAAACATGATTTTACATGCTCAAACTACATGCACCCAAATGCCTTGAATAAAGTCAGTGTTTACTTTGCCAAAAAAGTATTGTATTAAAAGTATATTGAAACGATGATGAAAGAAGGTGGTTTAACCTTCCCAACATTTCTGAAAGATCTGCATGTGCTTATCAGATAAACAGCAACACTCACCATAGGAGATAAAGGTGTGTCTAGACTAGTTTCAGTCTTGCTGTCATCAGCATCACTATCTTTGTCACTTCCACTGTCATTGACAAAACAAATTTGTAAATTCATCCCACTCTGTAACCTTGAAAAGAAAGAGGAAGAGTGACAGCTATCATTTTCTGCAGGGATACTAGATGCATTTAATCACTGTGAAGTGGATTAAAAATATAGTTAAACAGGATTATTTCTAATCTTAAATGTTTATATTCAAAGGATACATACTTTACTGCTTATACATTTAAATAAAATCCAATTGGAGACTGATTAACTTATATGAAATTGCTAAAAAGGTTAGATTGGAATAATTATTAAGAAACATCTATAACAGAAGACTTTTAGTTCCAGATATTATATCTTTTCCTGATATCTGTTATCAATGGTTATTACATCAAATTAAATATCTATTACTGTCATAGGCCAGCATAGGAAGGAAAATACAGTTACTAATTATACAAGTTAAAAAATTAATATCTGTATGTATATATCGTATCTATGCATAACCAAAAATGAAAAACAATAAAAGGGATAAGAAAAAAAATTAAAAACCATAAAAATGAATATATGTCTAACTGAATCTACTCGCCATAGTACAAAATTCAACTAACAGATCAAATACCCATTAAGACTGGTTTGAAATCTATAGAAGAATATTTTTATTTGTAGATATTACATCCTTTCCCAATATCTAGCTGAATCAGTACAGGTAGTCCTTATCTTATGACCACAACAGAACCCAAAATTTATGTCAGACATTTATTAAGTGAGTTTTGCCCCATTTTAGGATCTTTCTTTGTTGTTAAGTGAATCACTGCAGTTGTTAAGGTAGTAACACAGTTAAGTGAGTCCATTGACTTCCCCATTGACTTTGCTTATCAGAAGGTTGCAAAAGGTGATCACAAGATCCTGGAACACTGAAATAGTCATAAATAGAAGTCAATTGCCAAGCATTTTGAATTTGATCACATGACCATGGGGATGCTGCTACAGTCATAAGTGTAAAAAAAAGGCCATAAGTCACTTTTTTTAGTGCTGTTGTAACTTGGAATGATCATTAAGTGAACTGTTGTAAGTCAAAGACTAGCTGTAGTTATACTACACTGAATTCAGCAATTGAAATGCAGGAAAACAAGTTAGAATAAATGTCACTATGCTCTGTAAAATTATCATCTTGGATAGAGATGGGCGCCAACATTTGAATTTTAAATTTCATCGTCAAGTCCGCACACCAAAAGATAGGCAAAATAACCCATACTCCAAAATGTAGGAAAAAGAAGTGAGCAAGACAGTGATTAGAACATATTAATAATTTTTTTCATGTCACATTACAAAATAAGATTCTGAAGCAATGAATTTTGCTGCAAAGGCTACATCCGTGCTTCGAAAGATCACATCTGGCCTTCAGGGTTCACTAATGTTTTACAGGATTAAGCACGTCTGTTTATCAAAAGGGAAGAATGCTGACTTAAAATACTTAGACATAAAAATAAGAGGAAAATATATTGCACAGATGTTTATGCCAGAGACCTAGCTACAATATAAAATAATGTGGTATTTGAAACAATGAGAAGACTAATCTGGTCTGAGTGGTGTAATTCTAATATTAAGAATTAAGCCTTTTAAGTCTGTTTACAGGTTAATTTCAAAACAGATTTTTTCCTTTTGACTGTAAAGCACATTTCCTTTTAAAGATGTTGGATTTCAACTTGCAGCACTGAAATTGAAGTTCAACACATTTAGCGAGAAAAAGTTAGCTAACACTAAACTAAGGTAATATCACCTTAATGCAGGGAATTTGAGTAACTATATTCCCTGCTCTTTTTATCTGTTCCTACATCTTAAGTCGAAGGAATCTCTGCAAGAAAAAATTGCTTGTAGTTTGACATACAATTATTGAACCTTAAAAAAAAAAAAGCAGGGGAGGAAGGGAAGTAAAATGTCAAACTCATGCTTTTTATGAAGAGACCTTAAGCACCTCTTAGAAAAATGAAATAATTTACTAGATGAGCAATTACCAGGCCATAGATAAGCTAAACCTGGAATGTTAAATATTGTCCTAATTTTGACAGAAGGAAGAGAGAAATTGAAAACAATTTACCTGCAGCAATAATAAAAAAAATGCAATCAGTTCTTATTTAGACACATAAATAAATGCTTTCCTGCTATCTAAACCAATCCTGAGATCAGCCACAAGATGGCCTGTAGTACTTTCTGCAATTTGCAGTATTGATTTACCGGTATGCTGCTGTGGAATCTACATACATATTAAAGGACGTATATTAAACATCCAATGATCAGACATCTATTTGTGTTTATAGAGAGGTACCTGCTAAACCATTATTAACTTGCATGTGAGGCAGAAATAAAGCAATATTTTTAAAAGACATATTTCAATACTATATGGTGCTGGCCTACTACAAAACAATTGCTCCACAAAAGTGTTTTTTATGCTCTTACTGTTCTGGATATTTGGACTTCTATTCAGCCTTCTCATAATAAATCCTGAATTGTGTGATGTCAAGCCATAAAACAATTAAGTATAATTTATAGCCACAGATACATAGTAGGTTGCATAGGAAGGCATACTTTTTCAAGGCATATATGTAATATTCATGTAGGAATCATAATTTATAGGAAAATTATTCCAAATTTATTCTTTCATTAAGAACTTGAAATACGATAGACGATGAAAGTAATCACCAAGCAAAGACATAATAAGCATATGCTTTGATTTATATTATTCCTTGATAGCTCCCCCTCACCCCAATATTTAATTTTGTATTACTCTTCATGCAAAAGGACAGTAAAATATTACTTTCCATTTACTTTAATGCTTCTTTGGATGCATTATTAATATGTAATATATAATGAATAATTATATGCATATTTTTATGCTATGCCCTTTTCTGCTGAACAAGGTTTCCAATGGATATTAGATCTAAATTTAAAGCCTTAGGGCATAAATTACAGATACCCAGGGACTGTTTGTCTCTTTGTTCTAGCATTGTTTGCAAAGGAAAATACCATAGGCCAGTGATGGCAAACCTTTTTCTTCTTGCGAGCCAAAGATGGAAGTGCACACACAATCCCTCCTCATGCACACTGCACTGCA
The DNA here is from genome assembly GCA_032467955.1 of Pseudoxenodon macrops. Lineage (NCBI taxonomy): Eukaryota > Metazoa > Chordata > Lepidosauria > Squamata > Pseudoxenodontidae > Pseudoxenodon > Pseudoxenodon macrops. Next base: position 25,846 of record JANHFT010002495.1, read on the forward strand.
CATGCATACATGCCCCCGCATGCCCCCCTCCAATGGATATTGGGACGTTTTTCTCCCTCCGGAGGTTTCAGGAGACTTCCTTGAATCCTCCGGAGGGTGAAAAACGGCCAAAAATTAAGGCCGAAAATTGCACTGGAGCTGACAGGGTAATGCCTTGCATGCCCTCAGAAATGGCTCCATGTGCCATCTGTGGCATGCATGCCATAGGTTCGCCTTCACTGCCATAGGCTAATTTGTAGCCTTTTTTGCATGAGGCATAATATCCCTGACAAATGTGTAACCACATTCTTAATTCCAGGTATTAAGTAAGGCAATTTAAGGACTAGTTACATTTACCTGGGAATAAATTCATAAAGTTTAATAGAAATTAGTTCTGAATAAGTCCACCTCTTGGGTCAGTCCTTTAAAAGCCCATCTAGTTTGACATTCTGCATAACACAGTCAGGAAACTCACAATGATGAAATGAGGCTGTGGTCCTCTCTCTGTTCCCCCCTAAAGCTGTGTTTCTGGAGATACTACGGTAGCAAGAAAAATAACATTTGGAGATCTAGTCTCCATGTATTTTTCTAGTCTCCATGGTTCCCAAGAGGAGGAAAATAATCAAATCTAACTTTCACAGTTCAATTAATTGTTCCATTATACTACCAATGTGATGTATGGTTATGGCTGCCGTTCTTCTGGTTCACCATTTAGCTAACAGATTACTGAATACTCAGGAGAAATTCACTGGATCAGAAAATATTGACTTTTAGAGTGACTTGAAAGATTTATGAGATACAGACTGTGATCCTGAAGAAACTGACCTGGTTTATGTTATCAAAATCTGGGCAAAAATGTTAGCATCAATTTGATTGAACAATAATGGACAGGAATTCAAGGACAGAAGAGGAGAAATGATTGAGAACATGAAATCGTAGGATATTACAGAATATCTTGTCTGGCAATTTCATACCATGACATACAGGTATGTATGTATGTATGTATGTATGTATGTATGTATGTATGTATGTATGTATGTATGTATGTATGTAATAGCATAAAGCAGAACTGGGTTTCTCTTCTATATTGTCCAACAATCTTACTACTTGAACTTGTTTTGGAAGCAAGGAGACATGTCCCTCCCAAATAATTATGCCTGAATATTTAACATCCTTTGGTTTATAATTTACTTATTAAAATATTTGTTTTTCATATGCTTTGAAATCTCTGCATTATGAAAAAAAACCATTAAAACACAAATCAATAATAGCCTAAAAGATAGAGCAGACAATGAAAGAAAGCAGCAAAAACATCATAAAATAGTCTTCCAAGCTATTTTTTAATAATCTATTTAAAAAAAATAACACAAACACATTGTGGCACAATTACATAAATAAAATTGCAATCTATAATGCTTTCCACTTTTGCTAATTATATTAAGCTGCCAAATATAAAGGATAAACATTTAGTAACAGAAAATTCTAAAACAAAATGTAATCATTTAATTGCTTGCTGGTTTCTTGCTCTAGAGCAGGGGTGTCAAGCTCAAGGCCCATGGGCTGGAATGCTTAGATCTGGCCCACAGGGCTGTCCTGGAAACAGCAAAGTACTGCCTGTAGTGCCTCTATCACCGAAAATGGAGCTCACGGTGGTCCCGCGCATGCCGCCCCAGCTCCATTTTTGCTGGCAGATGGCTGCAGGAGGCTGTCCAGGCCAAAAACATCTCCCCCCCCCCAACCACCGTTTTCACTGGCAGAGGGCTAGTAAAACAAACTAAAAACAAAAGGATCAATGTTTCCCCTTTTGCAATGAGCATGCAAGAAGGGACAGGAAAGGAGAAAGGGAAAGAGGAAAGACAAAGAAAAAGAAGAAAATATGAGAAAAGAGCACGGAAGGAAAAATAAGGAAAGAGGGGAAGGAAGAAGAAAGAAGGAAGAGGGAAAGAAAAAGAAGAGAAGGAAGGAAAGAAGATTATAATGAGAGTGATTAAGGGTCTGAGGAAAACCCTGCCTTAGCACTTGGCCACAACTGGTGCCCCTGACAAGAATGATGTCGAGCTGGCCACACCCACCCAGTCCCCTGAGGTCAAACACTGAGGTACTGATGTGCCCCTCAATGAAATCGAGTTTGATGACACCCCTGCTCTAGAGGAATCTCTGAAACTTGGGGATATCTAGTTTTCCTGGAATAGTAAGAGCCTATAAGTTATTCAACCTAAAGTGTATGTGTATGGCTACATAGAGGTAGCCAATGCTAAGTTTATTGCATTCAGCTGTTATTGTATGGGAGACCATATTACTCATGTAATGTTGTTGTGAAGGTGAAAGGCAAGTTACCATCTTGTCTTCACTGAACCTTTGAATCCTTCTCAAGCAGATGCAACCTACTTAGATTCAGATGATGAGAACACAGCTCTTGGATAACAGTGTCTGGGGAAGATTTCTTGAAACATTTTGTGGTAACAGACACCCCCCCCCCCAAGAATGATATCAAGACTCCAGATTGCTATTTTTGGGATTAGATGGAAACAAGTCCACCACAGTAGAAAACCCCTGTAAATTCTTCAAGTCCTGCATTATTATGTCACAACCCAAATATTACTGACTACACAGCAAAGCAAATATATAATAATACAATGTCAAAAGCCTTGTGACCTACATTGGGAGTTCAATTTATATCAGGACTTAATGTTCTGAATATTTTTAGAGCTTTAAATATTGCATGATTAATAAAATATGCTACTGGCATTATTTTTAAAATATTTATATCTTGGCTCTCAACCTCAAAATGGCTTCTGGAAAAGAATAGAAAGGCATATATTTTCCAACACATATTAAAGAAAGTCAGACCCAATGTCTGGAAAACCTTCATATTTATCAAAGTGAAAATGTAGATGACATTTCCAAGTTCCACAAATACCACTAGAAATGAAAGAAGTTGAAATGCTCACAAAATGGAGCTCAGATACCTGAGACGGATCTCTTTGTAAAGCCAACATTATGGCTTTCTCAAAGCACAAGCTGAAACTTTATAGTATGGACTCTACCATACTTTAAACTCTTACCTGCTGAAATGTGTTAAAACGGGAAATGTGCTAAGTACTCACCGAGAAGAAAGGCTTGGCTTGCCACTTTTACTACAACTTGTATAAATTCCTGGGCCATCATCAAAGAAACTTCCAAGTGCCAGTTTTTGCCTGATAGATTCTCTTTCATTTTTTTGTGCCTAAGGAGGAAAAAAGGTAATCAAGCTACTGATAACAAACCACGTTCCTCGTAAAAAAAAAAAAGTTATATAAACATCAGAAGTCATAGCTTATAATTTAAAATGAGAGAGACCAGAGCTGTTGCAGACACAGAGCGTACTTACTCCCACTGTATTTAGCAAATACTGAATAAATGTAAAAGTATGTCTAAGTGCTCTACAGCTAGAGATGCAAAGAGACATAAAAAAGGGAAAAATATACCCTTTTGGTTCTTCAGCCCCCAATTTTTTCAAAATGAAAAAAGTTAGGAAAGAGTAAAAAAATATATCCCTGAAGTAAATATTTTATTTTAGAGTAATGAAGGCAGTAAAAGATGGTGTACATATTTCACTCTCTTTTATTATCCCAAAATGTTTATCATTACTTCTAATAGTAATGGTATTTGTATCTATTCTATGTAACTCACTGAACATCTTTTTGTGTCCAGGCTCATTGTATCAATAAGCAATTAGTCATAAGTCAAGAACTGCCTGTATACTATTGGCATATATTAACAATTCATGCCCAACTGCACTGATGGTTATATACAAGGCAGGATTTATTTCAAAAATTTCCCTTGCACTGTATCAAAAGCCTTTTCTGCATTCAACAAAACTACCACTGACTTTAATTTAAAAAAAAACATATAAACAGAATATTAATTATCTAATATAAAAAGATACTCCTCATCCGCTTATAAAATGACCTTGATAAGGATTTATTATACTATATGTAATCTACATGATAGCATCACCGTCATGAATGGCACGCTTTTAGACCATTGTGACTAAACATGGCCAGAATGGAGTCACTTTGAAATCTCTGATAGTTTAGCAATGGTCAATGTTTATCACAGAATAAACACAGAATTCTATTTTATAGAATCCTACAAGCCACAAAGTATAAAGTAATTAAGAAGCTAAATAAAATTATAAAAAAAAAACCCTACTGAAAGTAGCTTCCTCTTCCTCTTTCTATCAAACTGGTGATGAATGAACTGAAAACCATACCTCTCCCACTATTGATAGGAGCCAAAATGCAAACATGGACCAAAACGGTCCTGTAATGTGTGGTTTATCATCTCAAATGAAAAGATGATAGGTGTCACAGATGGGCAAGATCTCTGGAGGGAGCTGAGTTTGAATCCCTTCCTTCATCAACATTTAGATTCTTAACCTTGTTTATTATAGTTGGAGACACACACACCACCTCTGCATCATATCTCAAGCAATTACAGCAAGATCTATTTTGCTTGGCAATTCTGAGCAGCAAGCCCTTAGCAACACTCATTAGTCATGTTGCTACAGTACAGTACACGATTAACTGAAATCTATTCCTCGTCACTTCTAAGAAATATCTGCAGAGAACATCATACATCTGGCGCATAGCTTTTCTGTCTCAAAAGGTGTAGGGGCAAACAAACTGCAACATGAGGGAAAAATCAATGGTTTTAAAAGCACATTTGCTGAACTTAATAAGCTGGTATATTCATTTTCACTTCACCACAAGTGCTGCTACAAAGGTAAAAGAAACCTCAGAGGTCTCTTTCATTTGATGTTTTTTTTTCATCCAATATTCTGCCATCTGTTTTTTATGGTAAACCTAATTTATGAAGACGGGATGATTTTCATGCTGTAAGAATCTACAACATTAGCAAAATATCCCAAAGGTGCTTTTCCAGGAGGCAACTGGACTTTCTTGTTTTTTCTTTTGAAGAGGTTTCACTTCTCATCTAAGAACCCTGTTCAGCTCTGACAGGATAGTGGGGAATAGAAGGATTTTTAGTTGTAAAAGACTTTAGACTTTTATCTATACAATTTGGAATGAACGCCCTTTGAATGATGTGGGAGTAGGAATGGATTTCCAGAGGAAAAATTGCAGCCCACAGGAACCAGGAGCACTACTCAGGTGACCCTGAGGACACAGATAAACCTCCAAGTGCTTCAAAGATCCTCTAAAAAGATGCAGATTACCAGCTGTCTTCAAGAAATATAAATCCTTTCATTCCCCACTATCCTGTCAGAGCTGAAGAAGCTTCATGGATCAGAAGCGAAATGTTTTCAAAAGAAAAAACAAAGTCCAAGTTGCCTCCTGAAAAAAGAACCTATAGTACAATCATGACCTGAATGACTAAGAATCTCTACAGACTATTAGCAAAAATATATCTAAATATAACATCAACTTATTATTATTATACATTCCTTATGAAAATTATTGCTAGTATGTTTGTGTCCTTCAAAATATTTGTCTGCTTTCTTAAAAATGCCAGACAAGGACATATAAATTTTCTTGGCATTTCAGAAAATCATTACGATAATTTCTTTTTATTAATCTGGTTCCTTTAAAATGATTATTGGTTGGTTTAAAAGCTGCTTAATGTATTTTTTATCTTGCTGTAATATATTTTATATACTACTGTTCTTGGATTTGTTGATGAAAAGTGGCATGAATGCTTTTAAAATATAAAGGGAAAAATTAAATATTAAAGCAATTTACAGTAAATGCAAACAGAACCACCACCACACATTCGAAATGGTATCTAACAAGACAGAAGAAATTAGGATCATTAACATATTTATAAAATGGGAGGCAATTAAATGTGAGGACCAGTCATAAAAGATCTTTGGTTGTAACAGAAGATGAAATAGCTATTAGTAAATAATTTTACATATAATTTAAAAAAGAAATGCATATGCATTTATGGCTCAACAATTGTTAGTTTTAGTACTGAAATCCACTGTGTTTTTCCAGTACTGTACAGTATAAAGCAAATGTTATATGTGCATATCAGATGTTTGGTAATTAGAGTAGGGATTTTGGCAGTAAGAATACAGTTCAGTTCAGACCAAATCACTTCAAACAATCTAAATGCCACCTACTAGATTACAATTACAAGTCTGCTGGTAATTATTTATACATTGTAAAGTTGTTTCATGGGTCATTTATCTACTTTTTAAAGTGTAGATATTTTAATTCCTAGAAGTTTGAGAACAGATTTTAATCTTCAAAAGGCTCAATGGCTCCTTTGATATAATGGACTAATCAGATGCCAAATAATTATAGTTTTTAGACTCATAGATAAAGCCAATGTAATACCTAATGAGGAAGAACTATCACCAATGCACTCTATTTATGGCCAATGTACTCCATTTACAAATTCAATATTTGCATACATGGGATCCTTAATACCTTTTCTATGATATCAGACCTTGGCCAACATGGAAGCCAAGAAAGGACAGTTTTATGTGTGAAGGCAGCTTTCCTATAAACATAGGGGTTCATAATGGAATTAAAAGGGTTTTTAACATGGTCCATGGTCAATATAATAGAACTCAAGTTGAAGAGACCCTAATCAGCTGGGATCTTTCTCATGATACAATAGCAGTGTTATCTGTCTTACTGCAATCTGCTATAGCTGCATTTCTTTTCTTTAATTTATAAAATATCGGTTGTCATTACATTTCAAGTTCTGGAACCAACCAGATAAAGTTTTAACATTTCTTCAAATGCATATCAAACACAAACCAGAGATTACTAATTTAGTGGAAGGGCAAAATATGCTTTGCTGTGAAAGGCAGGAAGCTAAGGAAGGAGGGAAAATGTCAACTGAGCATGGAATTACATTTTGATTGGACCAAGGGCTTGCCCATAGCAACCCAGTTGTTTATGAGTCAGCTCTGAATCTATCTGTCAGGCCTGCTTTTGGCCTGCCACAATTTCAGCTATTCTATTATGCATGTTATATTGTGGGCAAAATGGGAGGGG
>JANHFT010002495.1:32934-43201 GCA_032467955.1 Pseudoxenodon macrops
GTCACTGACACCAAGTCAGGGATTTTAGCTTTATATAGTGCAATAAGAAAGCACACTGTGCTACAAATTTTATTTCACTTTCTTCCGGAATCAGAGATGACGAACAGCTCCTGCCATCGCATCCAAGAAACAGTTTCTCAGTTTTCCTGGAAGCTGCCAAGAATACTAATCATTTTATCATATTTCAAGAAATAAAATAGCTGCTTCATATTTATAAAAAAATATAATTTTAGGCAGACCCTGCCTCACATCAGGAAGTAAACAGAAATTCCCCATATCCCAGCAGTGTATTTAGTCTGTCCTCTAATTATATCATTTTCTATCAATCTATTCTGACTTTTTGAACTCTCAGTAGTTTTGGTAATCTAATTCTTACAGATTTGACAGAATACGGAGTCAAAATAACATGACTAACAGATGAGGAAAACTCCAAACATTTATGGCTATTATTTCCAATAATGTTTCTTGATACGCTTCAAACAAAATTTACTGGGTAAGTTTTATTGCTGCTTTTTTGCCATGTTTCAGAAATGCTGCTGACTCATTCCTATCATTTTGTCTGAGCTGTTAAGGAAAGCCTGATCTCCACAAAAGCTAGTAGGTTCATTTATTGATAGTTCACTCAGCAGCAATAATAGATGAGAAGATAATTTTACCAAGGCTTTTAAAGTATGCTTTATTCCATACATTACCAATAAATGAGTCTTATGTATTACTAGCGAATATTCCTAGTGAATTACATATAATTTATTATGCAGAGCATGGAAATATATTAACATTTATACGAACCTGATTCTTATTGGGATCTCTCCCACCACCACCAAGCGGTTTTGGCATTTTGTGAATGTTTGCATAGTCACATCTCCAAATGCTCTATACTAGTCTAGCATTTACAACATATGGCTGTAATATTATCAGTCCACAGAATTTAAATGAAGGAAAATTACACGGAATATATTGTACATAATCTGTAATTCAATAGCATTTACATATTCTTTATTTAAAAACAAATGGAACAAAGCAAACAATTAAGAGTGCCTTTTTAGGCCTCTTGGGAATATGGAATCCACTTAACAAACTGGGAAATCTTTCAAAAGTCTAGACTGCAACCGTATCAGTTTGGAGATTTAAAAAAAAGAAAACAACCCTTTCCAGTATAACAATTAGAATACACCACAGCTGATTTATATATGGGAAAAAGGTGACCCTAACATTATAAATGAACAATAGCAGATTTAGATTTTCTGTCCAGAGGCATGAAATTGTATTATAGTTCATGAAATCAGCAATTTACCTGGCCAAGAATTTCATATCATTCTGATTATCAGTCTTCTTGGATTATAGGGTGTTGCCAGTGCTTTAATAGGATATGTTAGGACCTCCAGACTTCCTGAATTCTAATTATGTACACCAACTGAAGCTATACTCTTTTCTAAGGATGGACAATATGCTCAGTCCAATTTTAAATTGTAGTTCTATTTCCTGAAACATTTGGATTGCATTTGCTACTTGCACAGTTTTATCTTTTGTTATCTATTTACTTCATAAATAATTCTGGAATACATAAAAGCTTGCATCTACTTTTGTGCCATTTTATATGCCTTAATAAAGATATAATACATGGAAGTTGAATCAACTTTCTTCAAGAGTCACTCATCAAATGATTTTTTTAATGTTTGCTTTGATTTAGTTTTCCATTAAACCAATCAAATTTATGTGGTTTCTAAGAGTAAACAAAATAACTTGATGGCACAACATCATCAAACCAAGCACTCTTTAAAATACATTTTTTAGTTATTTCAAAAATAACAAAATAAATTCCCTGGAAATCAGCTTTTCAAGCCTACGAATATAGTATATACAGAAGTAAATATTTTTTTAAACTTAGAGCAGATATGCAAGAAACAATTGCTGATAACATCAACAACAAAAACTAACTTTTTGCCCTCTAACCATAAGGAGGATAAGCTTGTATTTGTAGTTTGATGTCAAGACCACAGCCATGTAAGTAAAGTTATTTTTAAGTGTGCCTGTTATTACTAGGCATAGAAAATTACTATATTTAAAGTTCCATATCACAGCTGGCATGTTTTTTCCCCCAAGACATGCCAGTATATCAGTTTATAGAAATCTCTTGTACTCTAGCAAACTCAGTCCCATTCAGTTTCAAAAAGTTATATTGTCTTAAAAGTAGGGAGGGTAAAGGAAAGAAGATAAGTTCCTTTTGCAAGTCTTAAACACGCATCAAAGCAATCTTCAAATGCGCTGTGTAATTATTTTTTTAGCAGGCTAAAATCTACAGCAACCTACTCTAAATAGCTAATCTTAATCCAGGCTGGGTACAACTAGGTATTATATAGTTTAACCAAGATTCTGAACCAAGTAAACGTCGATCCCGACAATAAAAGGCATTCTGTGGCAAAATAAAGAGACACTGTGAAGAAAAATATCTGTGTTTTGCAGCCTTCAAGGATGCTATACAAATGGCTCCCTTGCCCCAGCCTTTTGGCGCACAGCTTTTATTTGTTTCTTTTCTGCAAAAATGAAACCATTGTGCCAAGACAAAAGAGCTCTGTCCCTTTCTTACCTTTTTATAATTCTCCTCCATATCCAATCTGGATATTTCAGTGACAATGTCATCCATTCCATCACTGTCAAAATGCATTCCTTACTGCTTGAAGACCAAAAGAGTTAAAACGAAAATAACATTCTCCTGCACCATATCTGGATCCAAGTCCTTTCTTTCACAGCTTGCTCTTCAAACTGTCCTAAGTAAGTGGCATATTAATAAAAAAAAAAGACCAGGAATTTCAGATGCCTTCTTCAATAGAAGAAGTTCCTGATCTATTTCTTTTCACCTCGATGGAAGGATAGTTTTCATTCTCCGAAAGAAGGTCTCATCGTTAACGATGCTTGAAGCAGTCTTAGTTGTTGCTATCACGCACACCTCTGAACTATGCTGTTAGAATCCACTCCAAAACAGCCTTCCTTTTGCCTAATAAAGGCAAGGCTGCTTCTTTTAAACTGCAACCAGCTTCTCTGCTCTTGGAACACGGAAAGCAACAGTCTTCCTCCAGTCCCTGGTAGTTCAGGATAAAAATAGATGGAGGCCTGCCTAGCAGACTACACCAGAGCAGAGGGAGGAGAGGGAGAAACAAAAGCCCAAATCATAACCTCCTATTTTAAAAAGGTATAAAAATCAAAGATACAGGGAGCTTAGTCATAACCAGAGAACCAAAGGATGCACACATTTGTAATTGCAAAAAATCATAAAACAGATTGCGTGCTCAGACTTGCATAGGGTTCTTAAATCTTTCTCCGCCCCCCTCAAACTATCATTTCTTAAAATTAGTGGTATTGTTTAGTGTCATTTCTGAAATAAATAGTGTAGTAAGTGCAAAAATAATTTTAGACCAGATTAACTTCAGAAATACACAAAACTGCGGTCCTACCCAGAGGTTTGGCACAGCCCTACTAGTGATTCACCCATATTAAGTGTGTAAAAACACTGCCCATCCCTGTCCTAAAAATACACCTACATATCAGAAACGGCTTAAGGAACTGTCCCCTCTACTGTGAAAAATCAGCTTGCTGTTATTCATGTTCAGAAGCACAGGACAGTAATTCAGAAGAAGAGTACTGTAGTTCCTTTATATTCAGGAGTGCTGAGGCTTATCTCCCAGTTTAAAAACAAAACAAAACTCAGTTGCCTGAAATGTTATCTAGAAAAAAAATCTTGTTTATCTCCTCAGACTGTGGTCAGTTATTAGATCCTGCCTTTATCATGGTGACGTATTTAATACTCTCTCCTCCAATGTTTCCACAACAACTTTGTGAGGTGGATTGGGCGGAGGGAGAGCAATTGGTCTGAAGTCACTCAGTCAGCTTCCATGCCTAAAGCAAGTTTTCTGCAATAATGAAGCTGTTTCTTTGTTCTCCTTTCCTTCTTTTTATTTTCCTCTTTTTTGAAAGCCCATTTTTGATGGGCAGCTTTGACTGATAATCTTAGATAATGACTGACAATCTTAGATAGATACAATGTCCTACCTGTCAATGACTACTTCAGCTTCAACCGCAATAACACACGGGCAAACAATATATACAAACTCAAGGTAAACTGTTCCAAACTCGATTGCAGAAAATAGAGTGGTCTTCAGCAATAGAGTGGTCAATGCCTGGAATGCTCTACCTGACTCCGTTGTTACTTCCTCAAACCCCCATAGCTTTAACCTAAAACGGTCTACTGTGGACCTCATACAGTTCCTAAGAGGTCTATAAGGGGGCTTGCACAATTTTACCAGGATGCCTACCATCCCTGTTCTACTGTCCCCATATATTTGTACTCATTACCTGTGCTCCATGTTCATACTTATACATGTTATCTTGTACTTGTTTGACAAATTAAATAAAATTAAAATAAAATAATTAATAGCATAAAAGAAGTATCAAATTTGCCTCTCCAACTAACAGAGAATTTTCTACTACAGATGGTAGTCCTTGGCTTACAACCACAATTGAACCTAGAATTTATGTTGCCAAGTGATTTTTTTTGCCCCATTTCTTGCCACAATTGTTAAGTGAATCACTGCAGTTGTTTTGCTAGCAACACAGTTGTTAAGTGAATCTGGCTTCCCCATTGACTTTGCTCATCAGAAGATTAGAAAAGGGGATCACATGACCTCAGGACACTGTAAGAGTCGTAAATATGAGTCGGTTGCGAAGCGTTTGAATTTGGATCATGTGACCATGGGGATGCTGCAATGCCTATATTTCTTAGACAATCTTCCCTCTAGATCTAGAGTATAGGTCCTTGGTTCAGGGACTTGTTCAAAATATATTTTTTCCCTAAAGCAGTAGTAAAAGAGACACTTCTGAAATTCAGCTGCACTTTGGAAATATTACTGTTTGATCAGCAAAGAACAATCAATTCACAGAGACAAAGGTCCTCTGGAATGAACAGGTGCCAGTTCCTGCAGTGCTTGGGATTTTCGTTAGTCTGCTTGAGCAAACATTTTGGATATGTTTTGACATTCTTCACAGCCTCTCCGACTGGACATCTGGAGTTGGTTTGGCTTTCCCACAAAACTTCGAGGCATCCCACTTTGATGTACTGCTGTTAGTTAATTTCATAATAGTAGCTCTTTATTTCTCTTTTGATCTTGTGCAAACTTAACTTTAAATTACCCTTAAGATTTCAAAACAGAAGATAACCAAAGCAGAACTGCCTGTAAGAGAAACTCTGTTTCAAATTAAGTATCATTCTCAAAATGTTAGTGAATTACATTACACCAGCTTGAAGAATCTGGGTAAAGTGATGTGGGTTAAGTCACCTTGAGACAAATTTAGTTATTAGCTATCTATTTTTAATCATTTTATAGAGTTGGGCAGTTCTTTGGCCTAGAGGCCACATGGGACCTATTAACACCCTTTTTTTTAAGGGTGCTTAAACAATTGCCAATAACACTGCACTGTCAAATTCACTGCAAATTGAGAGGCACAATTATAATTGTGAGTTCTTATGCTGATAAAAATTCAGGAGATGGTCATATTAACAGCTACAAGCTTTTGCATTATCAGTGAAAATACCTGCACAGGACATTGTTAGAAAGGAGGTTTAAAAATAGTGTAACTGGGAAATCACCCATTTGCCCAAATTGTAATCCTATCTCTTTCATCTCAATAAATCAATCAAAATCAATTACTCCCAAAAATTACTTTTGATTGAGGCCGCTGCCAAAAAGCACAAGAATCTTCAATGCTTTTCTGTTAAAAATAAGCAATAAGATTTACTCAAAAAGTTATCTACACCTAACAATAAACATGTGCTGTTTATGATTCAAATTACACTTTTGTGACTTAATGTTTGAGAGATGTCTCAACAATCTAGACAACTATTTAATTGAGGAAGGCCCTTTCATGCTGTTATCTTTTATTGGAAGGGTGTAGGGAGACTTATCACCAGCTTACATATGAGATACCATAAGAGTATTTTGCTTCAAACCAGGGTTGGGAACGGGATTCCAGATTCTGCAAAGCCACCATATCCAGAACCTTTAATCAGCAGTGAAAATTCAGCTACTTCCGAAGAATATTATTCTGAAGAACATTATTCTTCAACATTTGCTGTAGGATGTTTCCTTAGACAGTTTACACACAAAGACATTAGTTCTTTTCCAAATTACTATTGTCCAGAAGTGTTGGCAGAACTTCTAGCTGAAAATTACAGTCCAAACATCTAGAATATGGTATCAGTTGGCAAATGTAGTTTCAATGATGGATGTTTATGATGGATCCTCTTGTTCCATGAAGGCTTTTACTGTCATTGAATAATTATGATTACAATTGGATATACAGTAAGTTGCATTTAATATATTACTGGATTTAGCTCAAGGCCAACTTAGTTTCTGGCATGACTGAATTGAAATTCAGAAAAGTTTCCATCTATTTTGGATTAACTATAGACTGATGTTTTGCTTGAAGTCAGCCCAAACTTGTTTTTTAAAGAAGCTATTTCTATTGCCCATGGTTTAAAATCTACCTTTTCCAAAGAAAACATAGTTAAGATTAGTGACAGAAAATTAGGATCAACAAAATGCTATGATTCATTTATTCAAAACCCTAGAAGCTTGTCCTTGTTACACTTAAAGGAATGGATGAAATGAGCAAGTCAAATAATTACCAAGGCATATGCATGTAATGGTTAGTCATGATTTTCAGAAAAATTGAATATAATGTTCCTGGTATTTAATCTGTAGACCTAATAAGCCACAAAAGAAAATATACAGAACAATAACCAAAAAAAAAAATGAAAAGAAAAAGTAGGATACTGTTTTAGTATTTTCTAAGTTCCAGTGCAATTGAGATTTCAAATATGCAAATATTGCTTCAGATATCTAGTTATATATATATATTTAGGTGTTTCAGACCTGAATATGTAGCTTCCACTGCAATGGGTAAAACTATTAAGAAAAAAAATGTGATGACCCACTTAGTAAAATAAAATTAATTGTGCTATGAATTATATCTATGTACAAGAATATCAGTAAAACTGCTATTAACATTTCCCTTTCAAATCTATTAAATACACAGAAAATATTTAATCCTACAATACATTTACATCAATTGCAAAAGACTTAAAACCTCTAGTATGTACTATTCAAAAATTTAAAAGAAGAAGACATGCATTAGTATGCCCGGCAAACTAAATTCAATTATTTTTCTTATAGGCTTCTGTGTAATTACTTTTCTGCACATAGGAATTATGTTAATATGCTTTACTTTTTTTTTATGGCTCCCATCTTCACAGCTGACTCAGTCATTTCCTAGTGTTACTAAAATTAATTCTTCCCTTTTCCTGTTCAATTACCAGGCAAACAAAAGATAAATCTACTCATTTTGTGAAAAATCTATTCGTTTACCAAGGTGGAGATTTAAAAGTTTTATTAGCTAAGAATGTTAAAATACTATATGATGAAATTTTCCTAAGGTACTGCTGACAACTTTTAAAAAAATCATATACTCTTTTGCATTTAATCAGTGTAATAGCAGAAATTGTGTTATTTTTTATGTGAGAACAATGTGTGGCAATTGACTATCCTTGCATCACAAATTAACTTCTATGCCTACAAACAACATACAAACTCACGTCGTCATGGTGGCTTCATGTGACATATAGGGGCGTTTCCCCCCTTTGTTAAATTGTGTGTGGGTGTGGCCAATGCGTCATGCATCCAGCCAGGAGTTTGACAGACCTGACATAGATAGCAAAATTTAAAAATATAATCTTAAACACAATTCTTTAGAAATATTTTCCAGTGAATTTTACCCTTTTCCAGGGTACTTTAAGATGTCCAATCTTCCATAGTACAAAACCTTTTGATTCTAAATTATACCCTCAATAACATTCTGTTCCAACCCAATAGCTTTCTAGACTGCTACGACCTACTCAATTCATTTTGGAAATTGGGTATAATGAGGACATGGCATTCAGAAGCAAGGAAAAACCAATCATTCAACACCTCACACTTTGCCTCTTCCTTGCAGTTCTGCCATGAAAGAACTGGTATTTCATGGTCATGAAAGCATTTCTTCAGTTTTGGGAAAGGGTGGGATTTGCAGGATGCCACACCTGGACAGTATGGCAGGTGAGAAAAGGCACTGAAACCCAACCTTGTAATTGCCTCTTCGGTAGCTCATGAGATGTGGGGGCTAGTGCTGTTATGCTGCAACAAAATGTCCTTTTTCTATTTCTGAACTCTATTTAATCGTTGCTTCAAACTTTTGACTTTTGCACTGTAGTAATCTAAGTTGATAGTGGTGCCAGGATCAAGGAAATCCATGTGAATAACACCATCTGCATCTCAAAAACTGCCAGTATAAGTTGCTTGCTGAAGTCTTTTTTTATTTTAAAAAGGTAAAGCTTTGAGATGATATCCCATGGACTGATGCTTAGTTTCTTCATCATAGCAATAAGCCCATGTTTCATTGGCTGTTGTGATGCTGTGAAGAAATTCTTTTATTTTTGGAGTATAACAAAAACCTCAACTCTTAAAATTTTTCACCTCTGCTGTTGAAATGCAAAGAAACCTTCTGATATTGAAAAATATCAATAATGTGACCCACATGTTACTGTGAAATGCCAAGCTGGATAGGAGTTTCCTTTTAAGAGGTTCATTGATTGTCCTTCATAGATTCATTACATTTTGTGATGTAAATCATGTTTCTTATTGTTACAGATTGTCTTCCTTGATCACACTAATCAGAACTTCCTGTTTATCATCTTTCACATCTTTACCCAGTGATGCAGAGCACTCATATTAACACACTCATTTCCATAAACAACTTGCATTTGTCAATGAACTGCTATAGGAAGTGACTTCTATCACATTAAAAAAAAAAAAGATTAATCAATGGCATGTTCCTTAAGGCAGACTTAGGACTGTAAGCCTTCCAGAGTTACCATGTGGTAAGATGGGCTGCCAATAAAATGTATAAATAAATAAATTAAAATAAAATAAAATAAGTAATCACACACTTTCTTATAGAAGGTTCCCATTAGCAAAATGGGAAAAAAACAGGTGTTAAAAGAACATGTCATAGCTAGTGCCTTCTGTTGGCTTTATTCATTTTTATCCAACTCTTATAAACCCATTTCAATAGTGAGAATTGGTGACTGGTTTGTCCATATAAAAAAATCAACCTTCATGTATGCTGCTCATTTTTGATCTGGTTTGGTTTACATTAGGGAAACATTTGTAAGTGGCTTCAATGAGGCATTTCCTGCTACAATATCAGGGGAATTCTTCAAGTATGTAGATAATATGTTTTGCTTCAAAGCCTCATTGGTGCTCAAAGCATATTACTTCGAAAGATCTTTGAACAAAGTCTCTCACCAAATAAATGAAGAGAATGAAGACGAGGAATATATAGCCTACTTTGACAATGGAGACAATTAAATTCCTTCCTTCCTCCCTCTCTCCATGACATAATATTAAAAATATTTAAACACCCTGAGTTTAAAATAAATGAAAACAAAATACTACTTTGGCAACAAAGCCATAATTGATCTGGAGTCAGCTTAAAATACTAAATATTTGAGAATAATCCTGTGAATGTTTGTGTGTGTGAAAACCCAAGTAAACTGATAAATCTCAAAATTATCTTCAGTGTAACACTGGGGCATTCCTACGTATCATCAGTCATACACTAATGATTTCTGAATGTGTTGTGACAATGTAACAGATTGGAGAACTGCCATGAAAATGTCAGAGGAGATAAGAATGGTAAAAATTCATCTTAGCAATTGTTAGAAAGCACCATTCTAATAAAATATCCAGTGCAATAACAACTTCTTAGAAAATTTAATTTTTGATACCTTGATCATCATCACTGTGCTGCTTTGAATCTAATCCAATTTCTCCTTTTTTTATGCGTGAATCCAGATTGGGAACCCAACTGAGATAGGGTTGGACCAAATAGACTGAACTTAGAGTTACATTTTTGTTGATGCAGTCTAAAATTGAATGTTGATTTTCAGACCATATAAAACTAGTGGATCAATTTAACCCATTTTTTCCCCTAGCCTACAAGATAATTGTGAAACTTTGGCCACAGGTTTACACATTGGGCAAACTGTCATGCAATTTGGTGTGGATGTGCATAAATTCAATCTAGGCCAGTGATGGCGAACCTATTGCATCCATGCCACAGGTGGCACGCGGAGCCATTTCTGAGGGCACGTGAGGCGCTGCCCTGTCAGCTCCAGTGC
>JANHFT010002495.1:43301-66233 GCA_032467955.1 Pseudoxenodon macrops
GAGATGGGATCTTTTTCCTTCAACAGAACAACCACACAAATCACTAAAATCAAATTCAGCGGTTGGGAGATTATTAATTACTAATTTCTAAAACAATGCAAACTATAACGTTTTCTAATAAACCATTAGACTTGGTAAACCCTTTTTCAAAAATTGTTTGAGGCCACCACAGGGTGAATTGCTATTGATCGACTCCTGTGTACTTGTACTTGTTGAGGTGTATTTACCCAAAAGAAGAGATGCCTTCGAAGGTCTGACAACCTCCCACATGCACAGATTAGATAGAAAAAAATCATCTGTTTAGAACACTGAATTTGAAGACAACTTCCCCATTTTAGAGGTTCCTCTAAAAGAAACTGAAAAACAGTTTATCTCAGTAAAACCAATTAGAATTTATTCTCATGGATGCTTTATGGTGTCAATTAAGTAATATTGCCATCCCCAAATCAGCCCTTATTTATTCATGTGTTTTATATCCCTGCTTTTATAAAGGAGCTCAAGACCCCATACATAGTGTGCCATCCTACTATTTTCCCCACACCAACATCCTTGTGTTGAACCGAGGATGAGTGACTGGCCCAAAGTCATCCAACAGCTCTCTATGGATGAGAATGGTGGTGAACAATGGCCAACCTGCTCTTTACTAGAATATTTTCTGGTATTTTTTTCTTTAGTCCTGAATGCATCTTTCTTGGGGGGGAAAAAGTTAAATTGTTAAATTGTTTCTTTGCTAAAATTAATATACATTCAACAGAACTTTGCACACATCCATGTCCATGCAGTTACCCTAAGAGAAAAAGAAATAAGATTGTTTCCCTAAATTACATGATCCCTAAATAAGGCAGGGGTCAAACTATTTTCCAAAGCACCAAAAGGCAAGACTGGAAACAATAGATGGAAACTAACCAAAGGGAGCAGCAGACTAAAACCAAGGAGAAATTTCCTAACATTGAGAAGAACCAACCAATGGAATAGCTTTGCCATCCAGCGTTTTCCAGGTCTACTTTGCAACTTGTGAGTGCCTATCTTCTACAACTTAAAACATTTTGGAGATATCTTTAGTTTTGTCTTTTACTTGCTTTTTCTAAGGAATTTGTTTTCAAAATATGAACTTTATAAAATGCAAAGTATTAGGTGGAAAAAAGAAAGAGATTTACAAATATTTCAATTAACTAAGCTACAGTTTATTTCTCTGCATTCCTTATTTTTAAGACAAAACAGCAATGGCAGCATTCTCAGGCCAGGTAGAATGGACTAGAAAGAGAAGCGGGAATCGGCTTTTACAGAGTCATGGAGTTGAAGATTTAAGTTAAATTTAAGCACAGCAGACATTAATACACTCCTCTAATATAAGCAGAGACTGAAAGTCCTGAAAGTTTCCATTTCTTGATTAAGAAATCACATCTGTCCTCCCACCCATTAACAAGCAGAAAACTAAACTGCCAGAGGTTTTGTTACTCAAATACTAATCCCAATGGCTTCTTTTCATCAGAGACAGTGTATTCATTTCATGTGCAAAGATGACACCTTTATGTCATCAACTGGCAAAACAATCCCTCAGTGCCAGTGTTGCTGTGAGATCAGCTGCTTGGCCTGGGAGAGGTAACAGGTGGGAGAGGACAAGAGAACAGTCCTTGGCTCAGAGATCTGGATTAATTCATAGATGTGGCCCAAATGGCAGCTGATAAGTGCCTTAAAGGGAGTTGCGTAAGCCATCATTTCATTCTGCTGGTCCACTGGACAGGTCTTCCCCATAAGCTGTGGTTTGGCAGGTTCTGAACACAAGTTACATCAAGAATATTGTGTGTAGTTTAGTCGCAACATCTGAAAAGGGACATAGTGGAGCTAGAGAAAGCTCGGAGGAGGGCAACTAAGATGATCAAGAGGTTGAAGCAGCTTCCCTATGAGAAAAGGCTGTGACATTGGGGGATTTGGATAAAGTGGACAAGGAGAAGCTGTTTTCCTAACTACCAGATCCAGATGAACTGAAGAATCAGGAAATATTCTTTTACGTACCATATAATCAAATTTTTGAATTTGCTACCATTACATATGGTGCTGGCTACCGGCTTGGCTGTTTTCAAAAATCCACAGGATCAATTCATGGACGTCGTGGTAATCAATGGCTAATTAACCTTGATGACTGCCTATGAAGGCCATATGCTCATAGACTAGTGGGCCTCCTTATGTTATTGGCTAGCCACTGTGACAACAGATTGTGGGACTAGATAGGCCAGGGTACTATATGTTCTTTAGTTAAGAATAGTGTTAAGCTTCAAAAAACAACACAACAATAGTTAAAAAGCAGCCCAACAAATCCTGTCAATGGGGAGGAGGGATATTTCATTAAGAAACAGACAGCCCACCAGCTTTACTAACCAAGCTGAAGATTGATTAGATACATGCTGGTATGCAAGGAGAGCTTGGCTTGAAAGAACTAGCCCATCTCTGCTCCAAGGAAATCTTACCACAGGCCATCACCAGCCTAAAAGAGCCAACAGGTGCTAGTATGAAGCAGTTCCCTAGCAGTCCACTAGAAATCACTGCTTTAGAACAGCCAAAGACAACTTTAAGCTGATAGCTGAGTAAGGCATGGGCAGCTGATTTGATGAACAGCTGATGTGAAAGTTATATGCATGCACAACAATGTCATCTAGTGCAAGTATGGCCTGTGTATGTACATACACATAGCTGGGAACAGCTATGAGGCAGCCTTCCAAAGGTTGCTATAATGCTTTGACATATGCTAACTCGCTTTGTGAACTATCTCAGAGTGAAGTATTATTGTTTTAATATAAAATCAAAACAGTTTTTCACGATTTCCTACATACACATCTTGGCTGAGGGGTGGAGGACAAGAAGTGACATCCATCATATCTTGAACTTTTTAAAGGTCATTTTGTCAGCAATCAAGGATTGTAAAGAACCAGGAAAAATGGCAAGGCATGAGAAATAAGAATTTTCCAGTTGATTGTGTATGTTTCCTTTTCTCTTTTTCTCCGGCCAAAACTCAAAGGAAATTCTACTTCTGATATTCTCAGTATGATTTCTGAAAGCTTTAGAACTTGCAAAAAAAAAAAGAAGGGAGAGGATTAGGAACTTAGGAATTTTGTGGTGTTGGTAAAATGGACTTACAAAATGCAACTTCTAACATGTTTTAATGTCGTAAATATATACTTGTTTCTGAAGGTGAAGGCTCGTTCTCTGAGCTTGTGGGTTGGTTTCCGTTACCAGGCTAGGTAACATCTTCAGCAGAGTTTAGGGGATGTCAGGGTCCATATTCTTCTGTTTATAAGGGCTTCAAGGTGTGGGTGTGTCAAGTGAGGGTCTTGTGATGGGTCAGGTGAGATGCAATTCTGCATCTTGTAATATCAGCATGGATTTATTAAAAACAAGTATTTTCAAACTAGTATTATGTCATTTTTATTCTTATTTTAAAAAAAAGAAATAAATTGTGGGAACACTGAAGTCACAGATGATTTGAGCAAACATCTGACAGTTGCATGGAACAGATAATAAACAAACACCAAAAGTGCCCATCAATGGTTTATCATTAAAGTGGCTGAAATGGTAGCTGAAATGGTCTTGGAACTCCCAGTTGCAATGATTGGGAAAGGGATGGAGGGAACATTAATTAAATCTGCAGATAACACAAACTGTATTAGCTAATGTTATATAAGACAAAAATGTAAAATTATTCTAAAAGATTAAGAAGCAAGCTGAAAATAAAGAGAGGAACAGAAAAATGCTAAGTTACATATTTAGGAAAACCACAGTGAAAGAATAAAGTATGGGATAGGGTATATATTATAAGATGATAATAGTATCTGTGAGCAAGATTTTGGAGCAATAGTTAATCACAAGCTGTATACAAGGTGAAAGTATGACTTGACTGTAGTTTTGGGATGCATAAGCATATTATAAGAGAAAGATCACATGCACAGCTTAATGATTTGGATAATAATATTTGTGAATAAATTATTTAAAACATCTGCCAGGAAAAGCACTTGGCTATGGGACATTAAATCAATAAATATCAAATTCTGGGAGAAAAAACATGTTCAAGTGATAGAAATCAATCCGTATTCTCTGTCCTACTGGTATAAGGTTACTGTACACCTTATCAGTTGGACTCAAGACCCTGGAAGCACTGTCACATGAATGGGTTTAGTGTCATAAATTCTTTGCTTGATTCTTAGATAGGTAGGCAGACCTCCAGAAAGGGATAGAAAAATCGTTAAAATACTGCACAGGTAATCCGGGTTGGGATTTTATCTCCGGAATTGATAAAAATGTTTGACATATACATAACTCTCACCCTATTCCCCTTCAGAGTAAGCATCATTTTACAGAGTGAAGAAGGAATAAGTGACAGTAAACCCAAGAAGGTAAAGACTGGTTTTAAAAAAGGAAACCCTCCGAAAAGTAGTTTCTAGTAATATCATAAATTGTCTCTTTTTATCATTGCAAATCAAACTTGCTTCCACTAGGCCCATAGAAGATTTCAAGTACTGATTATTGTTCTTTAAACATCTCTTTTGATCTATCTTTTTTTCAGTTTCTCATCATCTGCATTCAAACACATCTTTCTCGTTTTTATCTTCTTCTCAACCCATTCATTCTTCTTTTTTTTAACAAATTATATTGCTTTAATTGTTTTTATGTTTTTTTATTAACCCAACCAAGATTGTAATTTGAATATTTTCCAACTAAAGGAATAAGGTAAAGGTTCCCCTCGCACATAATCGTTCCCGACTCTAGGGGGTGGTGCTCATCTTTATTTCAAAGCAGAAGAGCCAGCGCTGTCAGAAGGCGTCTCTGTGGTCATGTGGCCGGCAAGACTAAATGCCAAAGCTGCACGGAATGCTGTTACTGTCCCACCAATGGTGGTCCCTATTTTTTCTACTTGCATTTTTACATGCTTTTGAATTGCTAGGTTGGCAGAAGCTGGGACAAGTAATGGGAGCTCACTCCGTTACACAGCACTAGGGATTCGAACTGCCAAAGTTTCTGATCGACAAGCTCAGCTTCTTAGCCACTGAGCCACCGTGTCCCTTAACTAAAGGAATACATTTATTCTAAATAAATAAAAAGGTGTATGATTATTTTTATTAGGATTATAAATATTTCTGTGACTTTGTCTATGTTTTTCTCTTATACAAATTCTTTTTATGTATAATCTATCATATTAATTTGTATCTTCATGTCACATATCTCATAAACAATTCAAATAAAACAACTCCTTTCATCACAAATTACTGTTATATTAATAGCCAAAATGACTCAGAGCTATTTCACACTGCACAAATTCTCAGGGCTGTGGCCTGACTTTTGCTCAGGTACACCTTTGGTGTAAAACAACAAAAGAACAGCCCATATAACATCTGATTCTTTTTAAGATGGGCTAACTGGTCTTTCTGCAGATGTTTTTGTAAGAATCATAAAATTTGTGGTGCCATAACCTATTTGTATATAGAACCTAAAATTCTCAATGAAATGTAGCATCCTTATTAGGAAAAACTCTCCCACCCTTGTAAATATTAAAAAACAGATTAAGTGGCTATGAATAAAACTGTGTAATGGTTACTCAAAAAATGTTAGCCTATGATGAACCCAGAAAATAAACTATTTCATTATAAATAGCAGCTTTCATGCAACTCTAAAACATTTGTTCTTATTTCTGTCCATTTCTACATACAGTACCTACCATATTTTTTGGACTATAAGACGCACCGGTGTATAAGACGCACCAAAGATTTCAAAGAGGTAAGTAAGAAAAAAAAAAGTTTTTGTCCTCCCCAGCCCCAGGAGCACTCTGCAGGCCTCCCTGGATTGAAACTTCACTCCTGGTTGCAACAAGGGCACACACTCATATTGCTAACATTCTTCTGAAAGATTGTTTTCAACTTTCCAATCTAGTCTCAGGGATTTTCTGGTGGTCTCTCATCCAAATACTCACTACCTAAATCTCTGCTTAATTTTCAGATTAGCCAAAGACAAGTAGATGTTTCCACCTGCTGTGACAACATATTGTTTCTTACTCTAGTGCAGGGGTCGGCAACCTTAAACACTCAAAGAGCCACAAAGGTCCTAACCGGAAGCTCCCTCTTCAATTCTGGAGTCGACCAGAAGGCTGGTTCCCCCACCATAGAGTCTCCTCCTAGCGTGGAATCTTTTTTCCTCTGCCAACCGGAAGTCCAATTCCCCCACCACAGAGTCTCCTCTTAGTGCGGCGTCTTTTCCTTTTACCAACTGGCGGCAGGGAGCCACAGCAGAGGGATGAAAGAGCCACATGCAGCTCCAGAGCTGCAGTTTGCTGACCCCTGCTCTAGTGGGAAGAAGGAATTACCTTAAGGGACAGTATCAAGAAAATGTTCAGTTAAAAGAATTTTGGGTAGGAATATAACCTGAACAAAAATCCCAGACAAAACCTTTCCTAGTTCTTATGAAGATACTGTAAAAGAAAGGAGGGGGAAGTGCACCCAGACTTGTAAGGCTTTGTTACTATAGATTTACAATAATAATAGTACTGACCTATGTGGCTTTGGGATTCCTAATCTCAACTAAATTGAAGTGCTGACACATTGTTTTGATAATGACTTATTCATCAATATAATTGTCTATCCATACTTAATAATTTATAGAAAGATAGCAAATAAAATCATGGCTAGAATAAGATTTCAACAAGCAACTATCTTCATTTATCTAAGTGCTACAGCCCACCATCTAGTGGTCAATTTGAACATACAGTTATTTATAGCATTTTTCTTTCCTTTGAGATGATGCTTTTGAGTGCAGATAATGCAAAGCTAGAGAAGTATAATAAATAACGGATGCTGCTGTATTATATTATTTTAGCATCTGTCCAGTTTGGACAGCATTCACCAGTTAACAGTTAGAACTATCAATCATAAATCATGCCCTTACCTCTTTTTCCCCCTCATCTGAATATCCCAAAATCCAAAATATTGCAGCCAGTACTCAAATAAGAAGAAAATTAAAAAACCCAAGATTTATTTATTTAAGAAAAAAATTATTTATTTAAGATAGTCCTTGACTTATGACCAGTAGCTTAGGAAGCGTTTGAAGTTCTGATACAGTGTCATAATCATATTTTGGGTACCTGGTAACCACCTTCATTTACCACTGTTGCAGTGACCCACAGCCATTTGACATGTTTTATATTTTTTTTGGTCAATGTTTCCTTCCAGTTTTTGCCAAAAAATGCCCATTGCAGACCACAAGTTTATTTAATGACTGCAGTATTCACTCTACAACTGTCACATTCACTTAATATGAATTAGTGAACTGCCACAAATGTCATAAAAACAGGCCCGTCACATGGCTGCCTCAACTTACAACCATCATGACATAAAGTGAATGGCTTCATTATGGTTGAAAATAGAGGACTATCCTATGTTTAGTATAACTATCCAGATAATTGAGAGCCAAATACTGTAGAAAACTTACTAAATAAAGCTAGTCAAAAGCATGCAAAAAAGTCAAACATTCACCTTATGGGCCAAACGAATTTCAGATGATTTTACAAAATGAGGATGATCACTGAGAAACTCTTGTCTATTGAGGCCAGACTGGCTTCAGATTGTAAGGCACAGCTGGATTCCTGTTGTCTTTTATATACTTTTAAGAGCCATTGTAGCGCAGTGTTAGAATGCAGTATTACAGGCTAATTTTGCTGACTGCCAGCAGTTTGATTCTCTTCTTGACTCAGCCTTCTATCCTTCTGAGGTGGGTAAAATGGACCCCCAGATTGTTGGGGGAAGGAATGCTAACTTTGTAAACCGCTTAGAGAGGGTTCTGAATCATTATGAAGTGGTATATAAGTCTTAAGTGCTACTACTGCTTTATATACTTAGCATTTAAGTCGTTTAAGTCCACCGCCAGCACCTTGAACGACAACTTTGGTCTTTCAGACCTGGTTAAATCCCCAGTGTCACTTTTTGGACTAATCATAGCTCTCAAAGGATCTCCAACATCAGCTTTTATAGTCAGCATTATAATATGCTAATAGGTGGCAAGGCATGTGGATTCCCTGACACCTTTCAGGTTACTCTTATCATTCTTGACAAATGTATCTTGTCTTTTTATGTATACTGAGAGCATTTGCACCAAAGACAAATTCCTTGTGTGTGTAATCACACTTGGCCATTAAAGAATTCAGTTCAGTTCAGTTCTGTTCTGTTCTGTTCTATTCTACTCCAGAAATGGTTGCAGATGACAGACTTCCCAAGCATGAGGAAATGTTCCCTATGCCATAGTGATTACCTGAATTGAATTAAGGAGCATGCAGATGAGCATATGTACATATAGAAGAATCTCTATATAAGTGTGTGTGTGTGTGTGTGTGTGTGTAAAATAGGAAACTGATAAACACAACTGCATGATAAAGTGCTTAGGAAGTCAGCCTTCCTTAAAAAGAGGTCAAAATATTCTTATCTCTTCCTTCTTTTGTGATGAGTACAACTAACACCTTTCCAGTGCTTAAATTCCTACATGTTTTGAATTCAACAAGCTGGTTGAAACGTTTCCACAGTCTGCAGGCTCATTGTTACACCCTATCCTGGTATTTCAGGAATTTCTATGACTTTTAACTCTAATCCTTTAAGCTACTGAAAGGAAAAAAGAAGGCTGCAGCTTGAATGAATGTGACTAACTTGCACCTACTATTAAATGCCTTTAGAAACGTTTTTTACACAAAGTCACTCTCAAATGAAATTAGTTCCCTTTAAATGTTTTTCAGGTAGAAATAGTAGAGCTTGTGCCACGTATCAGAAATTATCTTCCATAACTATGGAATAAAAGACGGAGATGAGACAAGATGCTAAAGACCAAGGCCTGACATAAGCAGTAATTTATTACAATAATTTATTTCTAAAAAGGCTGACTTTCTGGCTTTTAAAAATATCATCATATGAATAATTGGAAAAAAATATCTACTGACGTGAATGGATTTGAATGCATTTGGGATAAAAAATATTGGTATCAGTTCAATTATTGTAGTTTCAAATAATAAGCAAACCGACCAATCACAAGGCTTTCTTTGACTGAGTTTGATTCCCGATGACTTTATGGAGACATCAATGCAATTTGTTTGGCAGCAATGAGAGAGGTTTTCCATTGTGTTCAGTCTGCAGCCTTAGTATTCTAGGTGTTTTCCAATCCTTTGGAATTCCCTCAAGTTGGATTCTGTTCAGTTTCCAATTTAAGCTAAAAGCTGCCATGTGGCCCTCACCTGCTGCCAAGACAAATTTTAAATAGGTGTGTGCAAAATCTTCTACCTTTGTACTGTGTACAAAACATTCCAAGGAACTGTGGAACATTCTTCTCTTCAACTGGAGGAAGCTAATTTTGCAATTTTTGAGATAGTGTGAGTTAGGGTTAATTTTTCCCAGCTGGGATGAGACAGAGTTCTTCTATTGCAGGGGTGTCTAACTCAAGGCCCGCATGCTTAGATCTGGCCTACAGGACTGCCCTGGAAACAGTGAAGGAATGGCCCGCAATGCCTCTGCCAGCAAAAACAGAGCTCGGGAGGGCTGTGTGACCCTTTGTGAGCTCGGTTTTCACTGGCAGAGGGTTGCAGGAGGCTGTCGCAGTTGGAAACAGAGCCCATTTTCGCTGGCAGAGCGCTTGGGCCACCACAGGCTCCCCAGACACGAGTGACATCGATCTGGCCATGCCCAACCTGGCCCCTCAGGTCAAACACAACCCTGATGTGGCCCTCAATGAAATTGAGGTTGACACCCCTGTTCTATTGCCTTAACAAAGAACGGACATCATGGGGTATTTCACACTCCAAATGGCCTCTAGCTATACAATTATATACCTTAATAAATGCATTTGCAAGTTAAATTTGCTGATTTTTTTCTTTTCTATTCCTTTCCATTTAAATCTCTCTTTTTTGCCATTATTAACTGCCTTAAGGGTTTAGATTGAGTTGCACATTACGATATGAACATGTACAGTCTCCCCAAATGTACCTGATGTTCAATTCAAAATATTTCTAATCAGGATAGAAATTCTGGGAGATGGGATTACAATTGGCTGAAGGGCATGAATGGTGCAGTGATGTATATAAATGTGCAATATGTATATAAATGTAACCCAGGATTCAAACTGATAAGGCACCATAAGAATATTATTAATCAGAGGCTCCAGGTACTTTTTAATCCAAGAGTAAGCCTTACCGTTTTACAGATATTTTTCAGGCATATAACTCCTAATATTTGAGCTCATAAAGATCTGACAATAATGGTATTTCTCTAAGAGCTCCCCACTAGATCTTATTATAAAAATATCTACTTGATGGACATTTAATTTAATCCACCATTTATTCTATGAGTAAAATCTAACTTCCTTTCTTATTTATTGTATGCACATGAGACATAGTAATATATTACTCATGGCTGGTTATTTATAGGGGCCTGAAAACACCTATCTCTTACTTACAAGAATGACACAACACATTCTTTTGCATTCCTGCAATATGGACTCCTGTCTGTTATTAGCGATACTTTTGGAATGAACTGTTTTTGGAATATTAGTTGTGCCAATATATATATATTCAAGTCTTTCTGAGTCACAGTTAAGATTAGAAAAATGACATCATGTTATATGTATTAAAATGCGCATATTCTCTGGAATGGAATCAAGAATGTGAGATGGGCAGTCATAGAAATCGAATAAACAAATGAAATCAACAAGCCATCTTTTGTCCATATAGATTTCATTAAAATCACAAAGATGAATTTTGCTACATATTTGTTGTTTCCCAACTAAATTTATATGAACCATTAAGCAAGCCATACTTATCCAGTTTATCCTAATCAATGTAAATGTTGTTTTGAATACATTGTTTAGTCACTATCGTGCTTTATAGGGGAAAAAAAAAAGATTGTTTCAAGACTGTACCAAATCATGAACCTGCAACAAGTGATATTCCAGTGTGGAAGACAACATGTTTTCTTATTTGCTTTATTCCCCTGCTACCAAAATTGCATGCTTCTAAAAATAAAGATTTCCCCTGACAAACTCTCTTTAGGTGAATACTCTGTGCTCTTTTTAAAATAAGCTGGTCTCTTTATTTTTTTATTGCGTTTACTTCCATTTGCTGGATAAAGGGGGAAAAATGCAGTACACGTAGTCCTTGATTTACAACGGTTCATTTAGTGATGATTTAGTGAAGTCACAACGGCACTGAAAAAAGTGACTGATGACCGTTTTTCAGAGTTACGACTTTCGCAGCCTTCCCACAGTCATAATCAAAATTCAGAAGGTTGGCAACGGATTCATATTTATGACCATTGTTGTGTGCCAAGGTCAGCTCTGTGATCACCTTTTGCGACCTTCTGAGAAGCAAAGTCAATGGGGAAACCAGATTGAGTTAGCAACCGGGTTACTACTGCAGTGATTCACTTAACAACTGTGGCAAGAAACGTCATAAAATGAGACAAAACTCACTTAACAACACCTAACAACAGAAATGTCAGGCTCCATTGTGGTTGTAACTTGAGGACTACTTATGAAAGGTAGTATGGATAATTCAAAGCCCTCAGTTAAAGAATGCTTCATGGATGGATCTTTTGTCAGTGCAGAAATTTCTCCCACCCTGTCTCAATACTTTCTTTGCCAACATTCAGAAGAGATTTGATGGGAAACTAGACTTGTCGGCAAAATGGCAATTAGAGACTGGGGCCTTCCATTTTGTGTTGAGAAAAATTGCCCCAAGAATTGCTGTGTTTCTTATTCTTATTGTTACCATTGAATAGGAAACTGAAAAAAACAGTTGAATCAGGCTGTCCAAGGCTGAATTCAATGGTGTTTTCTAATTCCTGGCATAAGTCTCCGTCTTGAGTTGTATCAGCTAAAGCGGGAAATTAGAGGCTTAAACAAATTGCTGTCTCTCAGTCTCGTTTCCTCTCTATAGAGTAGAACACCAAAAGACAGCAACACTGAGGGTGCAATTGGAGCTGTGATTATCTTTTTTTCTTCTGAATTTTAGAAAGTTATTCTGTGATATATAGAGAGCTGTATTTTTAAAATATGAAAATAGCAGTATAGGTAGTCCTTGACTTATGACCATAACTGAACCCAAACAGTTGTTAAGTGAGTCATACTCAATTTTATGACCTTTCTTGCCACAGTCATTAAGTGAATCACTGCAGTTGTTAAATCAGTAAATTGTTTGTTAAGCAATCTAGCTTCAACAGAAGGGGTCAAAGCCCATTCCTGGATGCTATCTCCTCCCACGATGGAGAAATGCAGATGAGTACTGCCCCAAGACGAGGGCAGGACTGGACAGGAGAAACTTTTACCTTTACAATAAACCCTATTCATATGTAAATCCATGAATAGACCTATGTATAAAAGGTAAAGGTTTCTCTCGCACATATGTGCTAGTCGTTCCTGACTCTAGGGGACAGTGCTCATCTCCATTTCAAAGCTGAAGAGCCAGCACTGTCCGAAGATGTCTCTGTGGTTATGTGGCTGGCATGACTAAATGCTTAAGGCACACAGAATGCTGTTATCTTCCCACCAAAGGTGGTTCCTATTTTTCTACTTACATTTTTACATGCTTTTGAACTCTAGGTTGGCAGAAGCTGAGACAAGTAACGGGAGCTCACTCCATTACGCAACGCTAGGGTTTCGAACTGCCAAACTGTTGTTTCTGATCGAAAAGCTCAGCATCTTAGCCCATGTATGTATGTATCCCATGTGACTTATGTATGGATTGGCACAAATTGTTCCAAACTTTACTTTATTGATTACATTTTTATATTGCCTTTCAGCAACAAAGGAAAGTTTTGTTGCTGAAAGCTTTCCTGTTTAACATTATATATATATATATATATATATATATATACCATCAGCATTTATATGGATTTCGATCTTAAGGACAGGGAACCCAAGCCATCGATTGTGAAGCCTCCAGATCATGTTCAAGCAAGCAAGCAAGCAAGAAGTGTAAAGAAATTGCTGACTACCTTACTATGAGTAAAATAAAAGGAAGGTGGCATGCCAAGCATAGAGAGCACACAAATCCAATCAAGTCAAATCCTTTATTTGTTTACACCTAGTGGAGAAAATCTTGCCAGACTTAAGCTATAACCTTCTACCCTGGTAGGTATATCCTGAGAGATTCTAGGGCGTGGCTATGTTGAATCTCTTTCTTCTTCTCCTCCCATCCGGCTCAGGACTCCACAATCTCTTAATTTAGGCTTCTCTCTGGAATGTGCTGCCTCCGCTCTGGTAGAGCCCCCACCCTGCTTCTCCAGGTAAACATTCTACATTCTATCACAGAAGCCCAATATCAGGGACGGTTGCATAGTGAAATTATGTACTGTATGTATTTGAATTTATTCAGAGCAAGTTCTATTATGTACCCAGTCACTACATTTACAGAATACACTGGTAATTTGTAATTGATCACAGAAGCATCACAAATTCACAGAATGGACCCTTTTCCACTATCCTGAAAAATTCTAATTAATTTCAATTAAACTGCTTTCACCGATTAAGCAATAGTTTTGAGCAAACTGATGAGCTGAGAAAAGATTAGAATTTTGTTTGCATATACTGGGCACTGACAAGCAACTTTGGGCACGGTGCCCATTTC
This sequence comes from Pseudoxenodon macrops, assembly GCA_032467955.1. NCBI lineage: Eukaryota > Metazoa > Chordata > Lepidosauria > Squamata > Pseudoxenodontidae > Pseudoxenodon > Pseudoxenodon macrops. The sequence continues at coordinate 56,935 of JANHFT010002495.1, forward strand.
TCCACAAAGCCTTCTCATAATGATGCATGAAGAGGTTTTTCAATAGCGCTTTGTTTTCCTTATGTATAAATGTAGGACTGAATAAAATATTTGATTCAAAATGTGATATTTATCCATCCACCCATCCATCAAATGGCTGTCCATCACACAAAAAACAACTCTGATGCCCTGAACTTACGATAATTGTTTTCTACCCTGCTAATTTTTTGACTATTTTATTGTTAAAGTTAAAATATTATTTCATTTTGTTTATGATACTGCTTGGTATTAACGAATTATGAGACTTAAATTGAGAATATACAGAGCAGGCAAGGATCCCCCACCCTACCAATTTGAGGGCGAGCAGTGACTTATGCTAAAGAACTAAAATCTACTTTTATTCATGACCTACATAAGCAAGTAGCAGAGAAAAATAGAGAAATAAAGGTGTGTGAAATTGCTTAACACTTTAAAGGTCTTTCGTAAGATTTATAGTCTTTTAGACTGACTGAATTCATGCAGATGCAAATTGCATTGGCTAAGGAAAGACAGACCTTTTGGGAGATGAATGGCGTTGGGATCTTTGACTCGGAAAATGGGGGAGTGAAAAACCTTAGTGATTTATTCACATGAAAAATATTCTTATAAACGAAGTGCTCCAGAAACTGAAACAACATTGACAGTAAATAAAGATAAAGTCATCCGTCTGTAGGGTCTATTTCATAGAAAGAATTTATGATTTTTGAGTCTGCCATCTAGTGAGCAGGATCAATCTATGGCAAATTTTATTGTATATTTGACATTATTTGCAAAGTCAGGATATATATTGGAACCACATATTCTGTGAGGCTTTGTTTTCATACAGTATAGAAAACTAATCCTATTATGATGAGATTTTGAACTTCTTCAATTTAGGATTTCACATGAGCAAGTGAAATCTTTGGAATTGACTGCAAAGAAAATATTGATTTTTTTTTCTAAATACACCATAGTTCAGAACTTCTATCAGGATCCTATAAACATCAGGCCTATGTGCCAATGTCGTTGTGGCCTGCCAGTGGCCAGCAGAGCTGGTGGCAGACTCAAACAATGAGGAGATTGGGGAGGAACATGGGCCAGTCCTGGAGTCTGGGGAAGGCTCTGACGAGTGCTCTGCGTCAGAAGCAGAGATGGGGCCAAGGCCGTCTGACAGCTGTCAGCTGCCTTCGGAGTCAGACATCAGTGGGGCAGAAGAACAGCTGGAGCCTGTTTCAATGTACACATGCGCAGAGCTGCCAGGAGAAGGGAACAGCTAAAGAACAAGGGTCGATTTGGGACTAAAACCACAGGTGGATGGTGAATGGCCCCTCCCATAGGGAATAAAGAGGAGCGAAAGGGGAGTGGAGTTTGCAGGAGATAATTAGTTCGCTTAATTGGTTTGTGACTCGCAGAGACTCCTTGCCAAGTTTTGAAGATATCGGCCTGGCAGCTCTCCAAGCCAGATTAGGTCTGTGACTGTAAATTCACCCTTGAAAGACTTTGCTGGATGTGAATGAAAATAACTCACAGTAACTTAATAAAAAGGGTTTATTTGTCGGGACAAGGAGTCTGCTTTGTGGTTTGGGGAAGCCTAGATGAGAACAAAGGTATCCAGGCCATTAGACTATAAAGTGGCTCCATTGTGCTATAAGGACGACTCAGTCTTTTTAAATTAGCTGGACACATTTTTGGGAAGATTCGAAGCATCAAATGGTACCCCTGTGAAGAAAGCTATGCCCCATCCTGATGAGAAAGTGCTTAGCTTTGATGTTGCCTCTGTCTGGAGGATATTGCGGAAAGTTAACATTTGGAAAGCAGCAGGCCTGGAGAATATCCCTGGGCGTGTTCTTAGGGAGTGTGCAATGAGTTGGCTTGTGTTCTTACAGATATTTTCAATCTTTCATTGCAGCATGCAGTAGTTCCATCTTGTTTTAAGACTGCCATTATTTTGTCAGTGCCAAAAAAAGTCTTCATTACAGGTCTTAATGATTATCGTCTGGTTGCACTTATGTCCATCATTATGAAATATGCTGAAAGGCTGATAAAGGACTTTATTGTAGCCAGCCTTCCCTCCAGCGTTTGACTCACTTCAGTTTGCTTACCGTCCAAATCGTTCCACTGAGGATGCTATTGCCTCATACTAAAGTTAGTTCTTGTACGCAAGACAATGTTTGTTATATGCTAAAATCTCTTTTGGTGAACAGAGATCATTCTTTAAAATCCTTTTGGTAAACAGATAGCACTTTTTTTGATCCTTCAGAGGTAGTATTTATTTATAACTCTCCACAACTCATTTATTGTCTTGGATGGATGGATGGATGGATGGATAAAATAGTCTTAAGTTTCCATTGATTGTTCCATGCTTTATTTTTTATTTTCAAGAAAACCTGACAATTCTGGTCCCTATCCTTCCAATGACATCATTGTCGTTGTCCTTACAAGTAACTGAACTCAGAATTATTGTTGTGAGCTGTGCTGGCCACTAAGGAGATTATCATGTGACTGTGTCTGACTTTCCAACCTTTTTTGATGCAATTGTTAAGTGAATGCGGTGGTAAATAAAGGTAATTCCACTGTTATTAAGCCAAAGCTGCAGTTGCTAAGCAAAATCATTGTTCGTAATGCTTTTTTTTTTTTGCCAGTAACCAGGAAATAAATGCCCGTTTCTGACAAAAATCACCATAATTCATGGTCATGTGACCACGGAATACTGTAAATGGTCGTAAATGTAGATTGGTTGCTAAGCACTCAAAATATGATCATGTGATCATTGGGGAGTAGTGACCATTGAAATTCTGAATCCAGGTCGCAGGAACCTTTTTTGAATTCGTTACAACTTCAGTCGCTAAGCAACCAGTTCAATCAAGGACTACCTCTATATTCCCATCATACTGTTTACTGGCTTGTTATTACATACTCTCAGTTGCAAAAAAATGGATTAGCCATGATCCAGAAAGAAATTAAGATGGAATCCCACCAATTCCTCATTCAATTACCCTTGTACACATCAAATCTACAAAGCAGAGAAAGAAAGAAAAGTGATAAACTAGAGAATGGCTTTTCTTCTTTTGAGCAGATTAAGAAGGTAAAACATGTATGTACTAACTAACTAACTTGCATGTATTCACACCACAACAATAGAATCCCTTTCCCCTGTTTATCAGCTCTGTATTTCCCCAAATCTTTAGCTATAGAGAAACACTGATATCGTCCAATAAAGACAGTTTTCAGTCACTGAATGGAAAAATAATGAAAACAAATTAGATTAGAAGATATATGCAAATTATGAAATCTGACAAGAACATCTTCACAATATGGCATAATTATGTAGTGTGAAATGGCTTTTGCAGTCATATTCATGTGGCTATATAAGACAGGCTCACGTCTGCCAGAGTGAAGCCAAACACAGCCAGTATCACCTATAAGATCAAAGGATGTAATGCAGTTTTAATCACTAGAGGTCCCTATGACACAGTGTTAGAAAACAGTGCTTAAACAGCAGGAAAGAAACAAACAGATTTTAAACTGCTAGGTTCCCCAAAGAAAATCTATTACATAAGCCAGATTCTGATGCATCCTTATATAAGAACAATAGTATTACAAGAAGGCATTCGACTCTCTGCCACATGGTCGAACAATTAAATGTCAAGGAATAACAGCAGTCAGCAGAAACATCAGAAGCTTTGTGTAAACATCAACGGCACTATGGAAGACACAACTGCTGACCAATGTGATAGACTTTAAGAGGCTACGATATCAAAAGAGGAACTTTTCAATTAGACTCAATATCACCACTACAGTTTATCATTGCACTGATTTCTCTGTGCAACAATACTGAATAAGTTAGATCCTGGCTATCAAACTCAGGGCAGGCTATCACATCTCCTTCGCCTAAAAAGCTGTATGGAAAACCACCATCTGAAACAGAACCACTGCTCTACACTGTCCATGCATGCAGCCAAGATACTGCAATGGAGTTGTCAAAGTTGTTAGACTGACAAATGTGCCACTCTCACCATCAACGGGGGGGAAAGAGAGTGAAAACTGCGGGAATCTCGAAGCTCTATGGAAATAACATCAAGAGTCTGGATAAAGAAAACCAACACAAATGTCTGGACATCCTTCAAGCTGACAACATTAAGCACACTGATGTCAAGAAGGAGGGTTAGAAGTGAATACATCATGAGAGTGAGGAAGATTTTAAATTTAAAGTCCAAACTCAGGGGTGGAAATACCACCAAGGCAATTAATACCAAGACAATTCAAGTCATTAGATATATAGCTGGAAGAGTGGACTGGACTTAAGTAGAATTTAAATCCCTGGATAGGAAGACCAGAAAAATAATGGCAATGAATCATGCACTTCATCCACGCAGTAACATTGACAGACTCTATTTATCAAGGAATATAGATGGGTGTGGAATGTTGCAAGTATACTAGACAGCTGAAGAATGGAAAAAATGGCATTGGAAGAATATCTAAAGGACAGTGAAAAGGATACACTGAGGCTAGTATACCATGAATACTGAAAGAGGCCAAACTGGTCTAAAAGACCAAATGAAGAACAGAAAAGAGTCATGGTAAGGTTAAAGTATGACATGGCTAGTACACACTCACACAATACAACAAAGCAGATGATAACAAGACCAGTAATGGCTAAGAGTAGGAAAGTTGAAGAAAGACAGACATTAATTAATTCTGGCTGCATAAGGCCAAGCCTTAAGAACAAATACATACATAGCCTTGAACACTATTGGCATTGACAAAATCATGCCTAGTCAATTGCAAAAGGCAGCTTTAGTTAGAACAGTTTACATCCTGAAACAATACCTTTAGTACCATGAAACAGCATCTGCCTATGCCAGGTCCTTAAGGAAGAACTCAGTAGGAAACTTTATTTTATTTTATTTATTTATTTTGTCAAATGTATATATGATTATAGACAAAGTATAAACATGATTGTGAATACATAAGATAAGCATGGTTATGAGTACATGAGATGGTTATGAATACATGGGGACATTAGGACAGGGACGGTAGGCACACTGGTGCGCTTATGCACACCCCTTACAGACTTCTTAGGAATGGGGTGAGGTCAATGATAGACAGTCTAAGGTTAAAGTTTTGGGGGTTTGGGGAAGAAACTACAGAGTCAGGTAGTGTATTCCAGGCATTGACAACTCTGTTGCAGAAGTTGAATTTTTTGCAATCAAGTTTGGAGCGGTTTATATTAAGTGTGTATCTATTGTGAGCTCGTGTATTGTTGTGGTTGAAGCTGAAGTAGTCATTGATAGGTAGGACATTGTAGCAGATAATTTTGTGTGCAAGACTTAGGTCAGATCGAAGGCGGTGTATTTCTAAATTTTCTAGGCCCAAAAGTTCATGTCTGGTGACATAAGGTATTCTGTTGCGAACAGAGGAGTGGAGGACTCTTCTTGTGAAATATCTCTGGACATTCTCAATTGCATTAATGTCCGATATGTAGTGCGGGTTCCAGACAGATCAACTGTATTTGAGAATTGGTCTAGAAAATGTTTTATATGCTATATGTTTTACAAGTACAATATTACCAGAGAAGAAGCTACACAAGATTAGGTTAACCATTCTTCATGCCTTTTTGGCAGTGCTGTTGCCAAAAACCACAAGTCTTCCTTAGCATGTTTGCAGTTATGGCAAGCCACATTTCCCAAGCATCTTCTCTCATATCCAAGAAAAAAGGGCTGAGATTTCATATCCCAAATGTAAACTATATCTATGAATCTGTAGAGTTCTTTCCCTGTCATAAATACTATACTTATTTTTCAATAGTTCATTAGTGACTGTTCAAAGTTACAGCAGCATTGAAAAAAGTGACTTATGACTGTTTTTCACACTAATGACCATTGCAGCATCAACTTGGTCAGGTGATCAAAATTCAGATGCTTGGAAACTGATTCATATTAATGATGAAGGTTGCAGTGTCCCGGGGTCATGTGATCCCCTTCTGTGACTTTCTGACAAGCAAAGTCAACAGGGAACGTCATAAAATGGGGAAAACCCATTTAATGGCAGTCTTGCTTAGTAACAGAATTACAACTCTTGGTCTCTTTCCCATAGGATTATGAACATTCAACACCACAATAGAAGAGAATATCTATATTCAGGATTGAACTGTGGCAATTTTGGATGTTTTCTTGCAGACATTTCATTACCCAACTAGGTAACTTCATTTGTGTTAGAAACCCCACTATCTTCTGGCACTGATGATGCTATCTAGTTAGGTCATGAAATGTCTGCAACAAAACAACTGAAGGAATCCAGGACTCCACACTTAATAATGTGCTGTCACCATCATGTATTGTCCTCCAAGATTTGTTGATTATGGAATGGTAAAAAAAAGCAGTGCAGGAATAATAGAAGTCAGGTCATTGTTCAATGAACTATTCTCATTTGATTTCACCCATAAGGAGATGAACAGTGCTCTCAATTCTTTTTTTGATTTTGCCAGGCCAGTTAAGATATGACTTCACTGGAACTTTCATTTTTATTTCCAGTCATGATGCATTGAGAACGAGCATTGAGAGAAATTCTCAGAAGTTTTATCAATATTTTACAGAGGCAGTAGTAGCTCTCGGGTCTTTTAATCCTAAATGGAGCCTGTTGTTGCTATATTCCAATCAGTAGATAGCAGTTATTGAAATGCTATAATTCCCTGATCAAATTTCTTATTAGTTTCCTGGTAGAAGTTTGTAGGTTGATTAGCAAGCCAAAATAGAAATAGCCAGAAACATTTGGAATAAGATCTAGGGCCTATGATCAACAGTCATATTTGGCCTGGTCCCATTTATAGCCAGACTAGACCAGGATAATCCATGGGGCATCTTGAAATCAGAATGTTATTTCATGATACTAAGTTTGGCTTGCATTTAATTGTGACTCTGACATTTGGCTTTTGGTTTCTTTTTTGGATGTATCTCTCCATGATTTAACCCAAGGCTCATCAACCATAGACTTGGCAAAACTGACATTTTAATTGCTGATCTGTTTGGCTGCCTATGGATGAGCCCTAACTGAAGGAATATGTTCTTCAAACTCATTAAAAAAAGCTAGCTAGGATTAAATAAATGCATGTCGGTTACTTACGAAAGTAATGTATCCCTCCACTTCAAATGCAGCACAACACTTGTAGGACATCAAATACCTTGTTGCAGTTGAATGGATATATATTTCATAGCTATTCTCTCTCTAAAACATGTATAGACATACATACACATACCTACAATATTTGCTTGAGGTGGGTTCCTACTGGTTTGGACCAGTTTATACCGAGTAGGTAGTAAGCCACTGGTGATGTTAGGAAGTTGGTTCTGGTCCGTGGACGCCATCTTTTTTTTGAATTTATTTTTTTGGGGAAAAAAAAAGTTTTTTGAATTTTTTGGTTTTTTTCTTCTTCTGCGCCTGCGCAGAAGCCAACTTTCCGGCACTGCGCATGTGTCACAATCTTGTTTTTGGCCTTCTTTATTTTTCAGAATTTTTTTCTACTGCGCATGTGTGTGCGTGCCCACGTGGCATGGGAGGCAGAGAACTGGTGGTGAGGTAAGTTAGAACCCACCCCTGATTTGCTTGCCTTTTACTGTAGTCCTATTGAAAAGCAAAATAAGTCATAAAATAAATCAGTCAGTCCTGAATCCTTCAAACTGAAACTTATATTTCAGGGGCTCTATTATTTCAAAAAGGTCCTGGAGCACAGTTTTGCATAGGTGTGCAAATTCCCCTTCTGTATATTAATTCACAATGGGCTTCTACAAAGGAAACGGAATTGAGTCCCATCATTCCTCAGGAGTTTTTATGGAGGTTGTGGAGTTAATCCTCTTAAATCCCCCTGAAAATGTCTGGGTTATAAGCATCTGTCAAGACCATATAATGAGGAAATTTATATTGATTGATGACTCTCCAAAGGTTTGGGATTTGGGCTAGTTTTGAATAAGAATCTAAAAGTACAGATTCTTATCTCAGTACATAATATCTACAGAGCTGTACTAGAAAACTTACAGGGAAGTTTTCTTCTGGGAAAATTCATAATTGTCAGGTCATACTGCAACCCTCTCCATTTCTCCCAAGTATTTTGGCTTCCAGTCCCTATTGCATCTGGAAAATAGGAGAGTAAATTGTTTATAATTTACTAGCTTTATAACAAAATCCATGCACCCTCATTTCCATACAAAGATAAAAAAATATTGTTTCATCTACAGCATAAATAATGTTGAATCTGTTTTTATTCCCCCGTTCCAAACTCTTGCATCTGGAAAATAGAAATTAAATGATTATGTTTATAGTATACAGAAAATATAAATCAATTGATATAATATAGAAGGCCTGTTTTTCAAGGCTATAAATAAACATCTTAAAAATATTGTTTATTCATATTGCATTAGGTCTTCTAGACTGTTGCTTCTTTTATTGAGACAGATTGTAGAAATAAATCACACTGTAATGAAAGAAGCTGATACGCCTATTCTTTTTCTATTTTATTTATCTCCCTTCTGCATTATTTTTAGAAATAACTTAGGTGGCAAACATGCCTACGATTCTTTCCTCCTCCTATTTTCCCCACAACAACAAAAGCAACAACAACCCTGTGAGGTGGTTTGGCCCAAAGTCACCCAACTGGCTTTCATTTCCAAGGGGGGGAGGGACTAGAATTCACAGTCTCCTGGTTTCTAGCCTGCTGCCTGAACAACTAGACCAAAATGATATATTTGTTGCTTCTACTTTGTTGGTACTCCAGATCAGGGGTGGGTTCTAACTTACCTCGCTGCCGGTTCGCTGCCTCCCGTGCCGCGTGGCCGCGCCTCGTGCACGCGCGCATGCACAGTAGAAAAAAGCCCCGAACCCCCCCAAAAAGGCAGAAAACAAGATGGCGACGCATGCGTTGTGCCGGAAACTCAGTTTCTGCGCATGCACAGAAGAAAAAAAAATAGAAATAAAAGATGGCGGTGCCCACAGAGCAGAACCGGCTCTGTGACGTCACCAGCGTCCTACTACCTACTCAGTAGAACCGGTCCGAACTGGTAGGAACCCACCTCTGCTCCAGATATAGATTTATGAAATTTGCTGTCACAAAATATGTGTTTCATTACTGTCCAATTACAAAACCCCTAAGCAGTTTACAAAACCCCTAAGCAGTTCTGCGCATGCTCAAGATGGCGCTCGTCACCTAGTTTCCCAGCGAGGGAGGTGATGGCATTTTCTTCCTTGGACCTTTTCCCGGCCGCTGGAAGAGCTACGGTTTCAGGGATCGGTGTGGGAGTGGTTTCGCCAGC
>JANHFT010002495.1:68070-81616 GCA_032467955.1 Pseudoxenodon macrops
CTTACCTCCTTGCAGCAAACAAGCCTGATTAGCACAAGAAAATAAAAACCTCTACCTCCCAACAATTTGCCTCCTTGGAGTTTTATTTTCACTTTCAGTTTTAGCACATGCTGCCTGCCTGCAGCCTGCCTGCAGCCTGAATCAGCTGATGTTTGGGAGGTGGATAATCAGTTGGTTGTGCTAATCAGGCTCTGGCTATTTGCTGAAAGCAGGTAAATTGCTGGGAGGCAGAGGCCAAAGGGTGGGGTGGCTGGGTAGGGCTACATTCGATGTATAAGATGCACCCAAGTTTTCAGCCTCCTTTAGGGGGCAAAAAAGTGTCTCTTATACTCTGAAAAATACAGTGCTTTTCTTCATGCGAGAATTCATTTTTTCCACCCATTCTTGTGCATCAGTCTGCACTGCATTGGTGGTTTGTTGCCCATCAAATGAACTTCAATTTTGGTTAGCCCTAACAAGCATCAATGTTGTGCCATAAGCTCTGCCCTTTCCTGGTTGGGATGCATGTAGAAAAGAGATGGAGATGGCAAAATTTCTTATATCACTCTGAGATCCCACAAATACTGTTAGCCAGCATAACTCAAAGCAAGAAGTTGTGAGGCCTGTAATCTGGATGCCACCAACTTCTACAAGCCAAGAATGCTTAGAAAAGTAAGTACCAAGACCCATTTTGCAAAAAGTAACACGAATTACTTTCTTGAGTAAGATGCCAGAGGCAATGTTCCCAGATGTGGTGGGTTATTTGGATCCTTTCAGACACTCTTCTGGTCTAGATCTAAGGTGAAGAGAACATTAGTCATGGCAGATCAGCTAGGCCAGAGGGAGTATTCCTGTTGTTGTAGGAGCTAAAACTGATTAAGAAGCTGGAGAGAAACTGGACACATATTCCAGTTGTCTCCCATCAAAAGACCAGTCAAACATGAGAACATGTAAGGCAAAAGAGTTTAAACACTGCAGCATTAATATCTAAGGTTTTGAATAGCTTGCTCTACTATGGGCAATTGATTGTTGTATTGAAGGTTTTATTCTGGCCTGAAATAATGTTTTTTACTCTAGCCAACCTGTGTCTAAAAGTTTTCTGCCAGGACAAGTCAAATCCTGTTTAAGAGGCTAAAAGTCTGGAAAGTTATGATTGCTGTCAAATCTTAACATGATCTGGAGAACTGCAGTCTAGGGAGTCACATTCTCTTCTGAAGAATCTGTTTTTGTAAGTGATGTTGGGGACTTCTTTGCTGTGATCCTTCAAGTTTCTTTTTTGTTTCTGATACAGTTTTAACATTTCTAGTGAATCATCTATTCTGGCTGGGTGTTGTTGCTTAGAAAACCCCAGGTGCTTTATTATTTCTTGATCTTATTGCCCATCAGTACCACCAATAGGCTGATGGGCATTTTAGTCCAATATCAGCTGGGCTTCCAACCATAGGAACCACTAGCTCAGGGGCCAGCAACCTTAAGCACTCAAAGAGCCATTTGGACCCATTTCCCACAGAAAAGAAAGCACCGGGAGCCACAAAACCTTTTGACATCTAAATGAAGATAACACTGCATATATCATTTTTTACCTTTATGCTATGTATATATATAAAAAAAACTATAGTGTATTGCATTTATGAAATCAATGAACTGCTACAGTGTTTTATTTCTGCATGCAACAAAAACACTTTGAACTAAAAAAAAAAGATGGGTGGAAAAGCTCAATAAATTGCATGCCACCGGGTGTCACACATTGGCGGTTGTGATACATATTTTGAGCGACAGGGAGCCACAGCTGAGGATGAAAGAGCCACATGCAACTCCAGAGCCGCGGGTTGCAGACCCCTGCACTAGCTAAACAGACTCTTATTGTTATCCAGCATAAATGTTATTTACGTTGCACACCCAAATGTAGGTAGTTCTCAGCCATTACAATTCAACAAAGCAATCATTATTATTACTACTACGATTATTATACTGACAGTCAAAAACGTCTCAAGAAAAACTCTACTTTTTAAAGCTTGTAGCTATATATTATATTTCTTTTGCCAAGGGCTAAGGCTAATCATACCTTTCACTGACGGCTGAGTAAAGAATATTTCAAATATATAAGCCATCCAGATAAAAAAATGTTGCAGAATAATTTAAGGCTTGATTTTCAGCACCCGCCATCTTGCTGACAGCAATATGGGTATCAATTACATGCAACAATCACATGCAAACCGACTAGATGTTCAGATCATTTTAAATTTACAACAGGAATTCAGTCTTGTTCTTTCTTCTGGGGAGAGATGATGAGATGAGCCTGTGTCCATCTACCGATTTAAATTAGGCATGCATCACTGGAAGAGACTGAATAGGAAGGTAGTCTTGGAGGAGGCATATTTGGCAATTCACATACAAATGAAATAACTCTAATCTGATTGCTAATTGGCATTTATCGAGGAAGTCAGACGTGAGTCCTGAAGTATTTATGGTATATACAACCACCCTTGAGGGAATGTTTAGAGATACTTATTCAAGACACAAGAAAAATTGCCGATTCCAAATACTCCCCATACACTCTAAAGGAATACTGCTTCCAGATCAGATACATTTATCTCAATGGGCAGATAGAGATTAGAGTCGCACCATCTCAGCTCACACTATGGGAATAAGGATACTGATTTTCTAACCACACATTTTTTTATACGGACAAGTGTGCAAAAGCTGCAGCTCAATTCCTCAGAGGCATGATAGCTTATACCTTTTAATAAATTTTGTTAGCCTAAAAAGATGCAACGGACTCCTTCTGAGTTTCCCCCCACCATAGACTAGTATAGGTCTCTTTCTATAGGCAACTGGTTTATCCTTCTCTTCCACCTCTTTGTAGTAACTCAAATTCTCTCACTGCCCTTTAGATTTCATTGACAATTAACCCCCTATTGCAGTGGTTCCCAAACTGTGGTCTAAGGACCTGGTGGTCCATGGTATTCTTTCAGTGAATCCACATAGTCAAATAAATAAATATTATTAAATATCTCAATTGTAATTTCTACAATTGAGAGATTGAGATAAAGCAAATATTGATAGATATAACCCATATAAATCAAAGATCCTCAATCATTTGTAAGAATGTAAAGGGGTCCCGAGACCAAAATATTTGAAAACCATTGCCTTAATGCAAATGTGACTGTAATCTATGAATTAATTCTATGTAAATCTATGGAGAGCCAAAACATTATATGGCAACAGTAACATGGGGGGGGGGGGGAGAGCAGGAATTTGCTGATGTAGTCTATTAGGAAAAGCAAACTAACGATTACAAGCAATTTATATATTTGTTCCATTGCAATAAATAAATAAATAGATAAGGGAACATGTTATTTCAGTTGCATGCTAGCTTCCCAAGCTTATGACAATTGGCTTGGCAGTTAAGAAAAGCTGAATCCTTACTAGGCCATGTTTATTATGGACTATGTCCAGTATTACATTCACAATCTCCAGCAATTAGAATTTTTTTACATGTTTGTGAAGTTGATATTGGAATAAAATAGCAGCGGAAGTAAAATGTTTGCCACACGACAAGTTAGAGATCAAAGTTTTAAATGCAATTATTAGAACACTTCACGTATAAGGTTAATGACATACAACATTACTAATCTCTACACTATTCCAATTTCTAGGAAGAACAGTTCGTAATAGGCTCATTTAACTACAGCAGCTCCATGTTTACGATGCCAAATGTTATGGAATACAATATATACCGGTACTTAAAACATACTATATTTAAACATATGGCCAGAGAACAATATTAAAGTGATGTGATCCATGAAAGTTATTTAACTACCCTCTTCTCTGCTTCAAATATTGCTTCTTGAAAATGTTTTGTTTATAATTTCAATATTTAAAACTGAGAATGTACATGTCCTAGTTATACAAGAAAACCAGTCTATTAATACATACGCGCACAACTGTTTTTAAAATAAAAGCTTGCAATGCTCTCATTATAATCACTTAAAAATAGTGCTCCTAAAAGATTGTCACAATTCGCTTCCCACATTATCCCCCCCCAAAAAAGATAAAAGCTGCTTAAATTGTCAATAATATCACAAATATAGCACTTGGTTTTTTGTTTTGTTTTGGAAGAAGCAGGATAGAAAGAGTATTGACACTTTTGAATCTGGGAAAAGACTCCCAATAATACTATGATAGCCAAGAAAACAAACAAATGGATCATCCAAGCACAGATGATGAGACTTAAATTATCATATTTTGGATACATTACATCAGGGATCCCCAACCCCCGGTCCATGGACTGGCACTGGGGCGTGGCATGTCAGAAACCGGGCACTGCAAACAAGTGAAGCCCCATTTGCAGGGATGCAGGCAGCATGTGAAATCATGCTCCCTCCAGTCTGTAGAAAAACCTCTTTCCACGAAACTCAGAGGTGGGTTCCTACCGGCTCTATCCAGTTCTACAGAGTAGATAGTAACTCCGTGATGATGTCACAGAGCCAGTTCTGTTGGTGGCTCCGTGGACGCCATCTTGGATTTTGCTTCTGTGCATAAGCTAATTTTTGACTGCTGCGCGTGCGCTCACTCACTTTGTGAGCGCGCTCAAGGCATGACTCTGAGTGAACTGGCAGTAAGAAGATTTAGAACCCACCTCTGACGAAACTGGTGCCCGGTGCCCAAAAGGTCTCCATGTAATGCAGAGGCATTACATGGAGACCTAGATCTCCTGAGAAGTCTATAAAGACGGCAAAGCAGAGAATAAGGACAAGAGGACAACCAGGAGCAAGATACATGGAGTGGATTGCTGCACAGTATGGCTGTTGTTGGAAGTTCTGAATGGTCAGACTGGGAACAGATCGTGCAAAAGGTCTTTCTGTGTGGTTGGCTAAAGGTTGACACCAACTTGATGGTACATGATCATTAAAAAAAGAAGTAGTATACATTGCTTCAAATTTCAAGAATCAATTATTATAGGTGTATGTTTTCAAGATATGAATATTTGGAACTATATTGCCAGAAAATGTGAAGACCTATAGGTAAAACTGGGCAGCAGGGACAAGCTAGGTACAATACTATTGTACTATCTCCCCAACTGAATGGTGCCATCCCTACCTAAACAATTCTGATGTCAGTGCAACCGGGTGGTGGGATTCAACCATCAGAGCACTATCTTTAATGGTCCAGTTTAAAAAACGACTCTTTTCAGCAACTGATCTTTTTATCAGATATAGTTACAGAAAGTAGATGGAAGAAAGATGGGGGGACGGGACTTCTTGATAATGTCTTAATCTTCAAATATTTTTAACTAGAGACTTCTAATTATTTTAACAATTCTAAATATATCCCTATATATTAATATTTGCAAAAAAAAGTATGAGAATTTGCCTTTAGAGACAATATATTTTGCAAGCATACACAAAGATTATTTGATTCTTAAGTTCATAAACCAAGTAGCATTAACATATGGGTGAAGGAAGTGCTATCAGAAGCAATGAAACAAGTGAGAAATATGACCATATGGCAGGCTTAATGTTGATGGTGCTCCATCTATTTTGATCATTTCTTCTCTACATCCAATTCTATAGATTTCTTAAATTAGCAGGGAAAAAAGCACAAAGAAATGTTCCAAGAAATGTGGCTTTCACTGAGATATAAATATGAGACTTTCACTGTGCATGGGTCTTACCAATTCAGACAGCAAATGGAGATTGATAAGAATCAATGCTGTTTCACAAAAAGGAATTGACCAACTAATAAATTCGAGCAGGTCAGAAACAAGGCTAGATCAATACATTGTTTTCCTATGTGGGAGAACATTTTTGGTTTTTAGCTAGAATAACTTTCTTACAACCCAGGTGTAAATTCAGCAGTCAAGCAAGAGATACCAGTAAGTCTTAAATAGAACAACAACAACAACAACAACAACATTGCTTTGAATATTCCAACAACTGCATGGGCCATCTCCTTTCATATAACCAGCATGAAAAGGACTCACTGGAAAAGCATGGACAATACAGGTATAATATGAAATGCTATTATTAAGAGATGATATTTAGGCGGACCAATTCAAAGGCTTTTAAGGCCTTTGTGCAATTCTCTAGAAACTCTTTATTAGGATCAGCGTGTAAGATGGTCTTCTATAATCTGTTTTGTCCTAAGGTGGACAATCTGCTTTGGCTTTAGAAGAGAATGATAACAGTCAACCCAACACAACCATTTTTATAATTCCAATGTAGTATTCTTATAGTCTTTATTTTTTCAGGATAGATCTAATTATCCTATTCTTTGACGATAAGCCTTTCCTACATTTTTGATAGTAATTGTTATTGACAATTTGGCAGTGATAATTATGGCATTGGGATGCAACATCAGAACAATTTACTACAGTCTAGGCTATAACCCCAATCCAGAAAATGAAAAAAAAAAATCCATTGATTGAAGCATTTGACTTGGCTTAAAGTATTTTAGCCTTATTGCACTAACAAAGCTTGTCTCTTCCTTTTCTTCTGCCTTCTTGTAATTAGATATTTAGATAAAGACTTAACTGAGAAGGACAATGTACCGTCTGCCCACTTATTTTTTTAAATATTTACTTAGTGAAACAATTGTGTATGATAATGGGTTCTTCCTGAACAACAAATGTTTATACCCCATTCAATATGAAGACATAAATACTACAGATTAAAAATAATTTCAAAACTGCTCATTTAGGTCTAAAAATCAGTTCCAGCCAACAAAATCTGTATTCACCTTCTCTCCACCTGAATTGACCCCTCCTCAAAAAAAAAACACCCTATAGCAGCAGTCCCCAACCATTATGGCTTGGTGGCCCTGTGGACGGGGAGAGGGGAACTGGCCTGTCACTTGTGCAAGTTGAGCTGCATGCGCATGCCCTGGCCCGTCCCTCGTGCGGGCTGGTTCTGAATGGGTACCGGCCCGGTAATGAGCCGCAGACCAGGGCTTGGGTACTCTTGCTCTATAGGCTGATTTTTGTTCAAGACTCATACTAGTAGAAAGAAAACAGAAGCATGTTGCCAGGGCTAGAATGGTTCATGTATACATTTAAAATGTAAACTTACCCTATTTTTCTGAGTATAAGACGCACCTGAGTATAAGACGCACCTGAGTTTTTGGGGAGGAAAATAGGGAAAAAAAAATCTGCCTACCAGGTATTCATCTGGCTAGCGTCCTTAGTCTGGTCAGCTTCAGCACATTATTTTATCCCCTGATTAGGACTGGAAAAAAAGGTTCTAAAGCACAGCTGATAGGGAGAAGCAATGTACAATGCATGCAAAGCCTAGAAGATCATTAGCACCTGGGGAAAAAAGCTGCTTTGGAGGGAGTAGCAATGAAAAAACCCTGCAAAGACTTAGGGCTGAAAAAAAGCTTCTTTGGAGGGAGTAGCAATGAAAAAAGCCTGCAAAGCTGGGAAGATCGTTAGCACCTCCTTAGATCTGAAAAAAAGCTTAGAAAAATCTACATTCTGAGTATAAGACACACCCAAATTATCAGCCTCTTTTAGGGGGGGGAGGAAAGTGTGTCTTATACTTCGAAAAATACTGTAAATATAGGATTCTACATTAAGAGCAGAACTCTACCCCTGTTCACACAGTTAAATTAAGAGAGTTGGGGTTTAGCTTTTGTAATATGGGAACCCCAGCCATGATAGCTTAGGATCATGTCATGTCAGTTGCCCATTCTGGTTTGTTCACTAAACCACAATTAAAAATCCTGATTTAATATGATGCATGAATGTAAGCCATTCAGTTTATAGTTAAAAGTCTGGCAGAGTGTATACTGCTGACTGGTCCATCTTAATCTTTCCTGCATCGAATATAAATGTATTTGGAAATGTGCAGAGCATGAATTGACAACTTTAATAAGAATTAGGAAAGAAAAGAAGTGGCACTGTCAGTAATTCTAAAGTGGTGGTGTCACTCATACAGAACATGAAGTTTGTTTTTTATGTCTCACTAAAGCTTCTCATCTATTCACAGAAATGCCCGGAAGTGCAGTTTTAAAATGGAACAATCCCTAGGGCTAAACTGTACTCTCTTTTCAGACTAAGCATGTTTTTCCTTTGTTTTTGGGTTTTTTCCCAATAACTGCTTTCTCACCACAATCAACCTCTTCTCAAACAGGAGGGATCAATCACGAAATATCTATTTCACAGAAAGGGAAGCAGAGAAACGGAGAAAAATTATATGCACAAAAAATGGTTTTGTCTGATAAAATCTGATAAAAGGGGGATGGGACAAATTGGAGGTGAAATTTGGAGACAAATCACCAAGGTTGCTCACCCCAAACTGCAGAAATGTTATCGAAAAGCTAAATCTGAGAATGGGTTGTAGTTACAAAGGGTGCTAATCAAGAAGAAGACCAAGAATTGTTCTAGATATGTTCCAGAGGTGGGTTCCTACCGGTTCTCTCCAGTTCTATAGATTAGGTCATAACTCCACGGTGACATCACAGAGCCGGTTCTGTTGGTGGCTCCGTGGGCACCGCCATCTTGGATTTTGCTTCTGCGCATGTGCAGAAGCTAGTTTTTGAGTGCCCCACGTGCGCTTGCTTATGTGCTTTGCGCGCGCACTCAAGGCGCGACCCTGAAGGAACCGGCAGTAGAAAAATTCAGAACCCACCTCTGATATGTTCAGAGTCAAAGACGAAGGAAAGAAACGTAGACAATGGTTCAGTGAAGTTGACAAAGCAGAAAGTTAACAGAAGAAAAGATTGAACTACTCAACGCTTATTAAACCAGCAAGATGGAACAAAGGTAGTTTCAGGCAGTTGTGAAAAGCACAATGAATGGACAGGATTAAAGTTTCAAATAGATATTTTCTTACTGTGGTTTAATCAATTTACTTTGAATGAGTGTGAATCTTCAGGGCCAGATAGGCTGCATCCTTCAGGATACTGAAGAAGCTTGCTGATAAATGAATGCCTATCCCAAGATATTTGAGAAACTCTGGAGAAATAGCTGCAGGGCCAGGAGAGTAGAGAAGGGCAAATATTGTCCCAGTCAGTGTCACTTGACAAGTTAGCAACACTGGACACTGATACTTTAGAAGAGATGAGAGCTGATTGTCAAGTGATCCAATGTGTAAATATGCTAGGGAAGGAAAAGTCATTACCAGAGATCACATGAGTTTTCAGTAAGGGTTGCTGATTAGCTTTTTCTCAATTTGGGTTGGATCATTTTATCCCAAAGGTGCTCTTTCAAGAGGCAACTAGACGTTCTTTGTTTTTCCTTGAAGACATTTCACTTCTCATGTAAGAAGCTTCTTCAGTTCAGAACCGAAGTAGCTTTTTGGATGAGAAACAAAATGTCTTCGAGGAAAAACAAAGAAAGTCCAGTTGCCTCTTGAAAAAGTACCGTTGCGACAACCAGGATCTGGATGACTGACAATCTCCATAGATGATTGGATAATTTCTTTCATAGGTGGTGGAATTTCAGTCCTTGCACAAGATGGTAGAACATTTTGGAAACACAGTGGATAAGAATCGCTATCCTTCATTCAGTAGTCACTTTCGTATATGTGATGTGTGTAGGGATGTATATGTGTATATATATATCTTATATCAACATCCTTATACTGTATAGTTTAAATCAGGGGTCCCCAACCTCGGGCTGTGGCCCACTACTGGGCCATAGCCCATTTGGAACCGGGCTGTGCAAGCTGTGGGTGAGCTGCTCACACATTCAGCTCCATGTGGATCAGCAGTGGGCACGTGTGCTCACACACTTAGCTCCGCTTGTGTGAGTGGTGGAGGGGCACGCGCCTGCCTCTTGCTCAAATGGAGCTGTGAACACTTCAGTACGCGCCTACTACTCACATGGAATCATTCCTTCCCCCCCCCCGGGCTGCCAAGCCAGGAAACTTGGGGACCATTGTTTTAGCAATAGCAATAGCACTTTGACTTATATATCTCTTCACAATTCTTTACAGCCCTCTCTAAGCGGTTTACAGAGTCAGCATTATTGCCCTCAACAATCTGGGTCCTCATTTTACCGACCTCGGAAGGATGGGTCAACCTTGAGCCTGGTGAGATTCGAACTACCAAATTGCAGGCAGCTGGCAGTCAGCAGAAATAGCCTGCAGTACTGCACTCTAACCACTGCGCCACTGTGGCTCACTCTTCTGGGCCGCCAAGCCAGGAAGGTTGAGGACCATTTTTTAAAATAGTATATACTGTATAAAAGTATAATATATACATGATGCAGAATAGTACATACAATTATAAATATGCTATATAGGAATATAAACTTGAATCATATATCATATAAAGGATATAGTAGTTATAACCTACTGTATAGGTTACACAAATATCTTTACAGGTCATTCATTCTGCTGCTGAAATTCAGATTCCTAGGGTACACAAACACTTTCTGGTTCCTAAAAATATTGAAAATATTTTTCTCCTCAATGTTCTTAGTTTCTAGCCCATCTCTCTGATGGGTTTTAGAAGCTCATCGCTATAGTTCAGTGATGGCTAACTTTTTTCAGCTCGGGTGCCAAACACCCATAATGCAATGCCCTCCCTCCGCTCATGCATGCACTGCCCCCCTGTGCTGCCCCCGCCCCGCGCATGTGCGTAGGCCTCACTGAACCCCCCAAACTTCCAGTTGGCCCATTGGCCCGTTTTTCATCCTCCAGAACAGAAGGGCAAAGAATGACACAATGGGCCAGTTCTGGTTGGATCGTTGTGCTGTTTTTTGTTCTGTCTAAGCTTTAAGAAGCCTTCCTGAAGCCTGGGGAGGGTGAAAACGGCCTCCTCCATCCTCCGGAAGGCTGACAATCAGCTGGCTGGCGCGCGCATGCGTGCTGCAGCTGACATAGGGCAACGCCTTGCGTGCCCTCCGATATGGCTCCGCATGCTACCTGTGCCATAGGTTCGCTATCACTGCCCTCGTTCATTCTTTATTCACCTGAAATTACCACAGCTAATGCCCTATAAGAGTTTCCTCCATAAAGAACCGTTACGGCTTCTTAAGGCCTAACGTGATTCTCCTTTTGCTCTTTTGGAATTGAACTCCCCCAGAAGGCCTGGGGTCAGCTGAACCATTAAGAGTGACATAGCTTTGCACTTGAGCGAGTCTTTATGAATGGCCTCCTCAGCACCCTAGCATGCTGGGTAGCAGCTAAGCTTATGTCATTTGGCACAGCTCTTCTCACATGCCTCTCTGAAAGTACACGGAGAAATTGGCTCCTCGCACACCACAGTCCACAGTCAGCTCTTTCCATTACAAAACAACAACAGCAGCTTTCTGATCACCAAGTTTACCAGCACCAGTAAATAAATAAAGTTCTGGTACCTTGTAATGCCATCTTTTTATTGCAACAGATGGCGTTTCTCCATAAGAACAGGTACCTTGTTGTGGGCTGTCACCTGGTTAAAAATGCTTTAGCCTTATTTATTATTTTTGAAAGGTAGATGCCAACCTTCAGAACAAACCTTTAGACATCTAAACTCTATCTAACCTAATTAATACCAGAACAGAATGAATACATTAAGGTATTATGGTATTATGTTTTCTGCCTTTTGACTGGGCAATCTGATCTGTTGGTTGCATTTAAATGAATTTTCAGAAACTACCCAACGTGTACTTTTCATGTTGTTGCTATGTACAAGAGCCCGGATAATTTCAGCTGATAACAGCATGCAAGGGACATGCACCTTCCTTTTATTTCATTTTATAAATTGATTAAGAGGAAGAGGGCGGAGTAAGTCACATTAGCAACTTCCGCCTTTGACATACCAAAGGTGTGTGTATGCAGTGATTGTACTTCCAATCTTCGTCTCTATTAATTGTAAAAAGTATTACTTGTACGGCCAAATCATTTGGCCCGTTATTAATAAACCTTCATTCATTAAAACACGTGTGCTTAATTAATAAAGGATGGTTCATATAAGCTTGTACAATTAGTCCTTGATTCACATTTAGTTCATTTAGTGCAGTGATGGTGAACCTATGACAAATGGCGGAGCCATTTCTGAGGGCACATGAGGCGTTGCCCTGTCAGCTCCAGTGCGCATGGCCAGCTGATTTTTGGGCTTGATTTTCGGCTATTTTTCGCCCTCCATAGACTTCAGGAGCTTTCAGGGAAGCCTCCGGAGGGTGAAAAACAGCCCAATGGGCAAACCGGAAGTCCGTTCCCGAACTTCCGGTTTGCCTGTTGGGCCGTTTTTTACCCTGTGGAGGCTTCCAGGAAGCCTCTTGAAACCTCTGGAGGGTGAATAATGGCCCAATGGAGGGGGGCATGTTGGGGGATACACACATGCACAGTGCAGTGTGCGTGTGTGAAGGTTGTGTGCCGGCATGCACACGTGCGCTACCATTTTTGGCATGCAAGAAGAAAAAGGTTCGCCATCACTGATTTAGTGTCTCTTTGAAGTTATAATAGCATGGAAAAAAGTGACCTATGGCCATTATTCATACTTACAATGATAGCAGTATCCCAATGGTCAGGTGATCCAAATTCAGTTGCTTGGCAACTGACTCATATTTATGACTGTGGCAGTATCCTGGGGTCATTGTGACCTTCTAACTAACAAAGTCAATGGGAAAGCCACGTTCACTTAACCATCGTGATACTAATTGAACAACTGCGATGATTCACTTAACAACTGTGGCAATAAAGATAATAAAATGGGGCAAATCTCACTTAA
Organism: Pseudoxenodon macrops; assembly: GCA_032467955.1. Classification (NCBI taxonomy): domain Eukaryota; kingdom Metazoa; phylum Chordata; class Lepidosauria; order Squamata; family Pseudoxenodontidae; genus Pseudoxenodon; species Pseudoxenodon macrops. Next base: position 80,710 of record JANHFT010002495.1, read on the forward strand.
CCACTGTCTCACTTAGGAATAGAAATTTGGGATTCAATAAAATGAAATAAGTCTAAAAATTGCTTCAGAGGCCCCAAACACCTCTTCTAAGAGGACCTACTGCTACAAAGCGGTGCCAAAACTGAAAATGATCTTCTGTTCTCTTGGATAAGTAAGGAACCAAAGAATGCTCTAGATCAGGGGTGTCAAACTGAAGGCCCGTGAGCCGGAGCCGGCCTGCAATGTGGTCAGATCCAGCCCACGGGGCCGTCCTGGAAAATGTAAGGGGCTTTGGCCCGGTTTACCCAATGCGGAGAGGAAACATGCCAGCAGTTTGGGGAGTGGTATCAAGCTGGCCACACCCACCCAGTCAGCCACGCCCATCCGGCCACCTGAGGTCAACCACAGCCCTGATGCAGCCCTCAATGAAATTGAGTTTGACATCCCTGGTCTAGATCCCTCTTTTTGTAGACAATGAGAGAGGTTTCCAGGTGGAACTATCCAGAGGTGGGTTCCTACTGGTTCTATCCGGTTCTATAGAGTAGGTAGTAACTCCGCAGTGACGTCATGGAGCTGGTTCTGTCGGTGGCTCCATGGGTGCCACCATCTTCAATTTTTGACTGGCGTGCGTACGCTCGCTCATTTTGCATGCACATGCTCACTTTGTGCGTGCGTGCTTGAGGCACAACCCTGAGCGAACCGGCAGTAAGAAGATTCAGAACTGACCTCTGGAACTATCTGATGTGGTGACTTGAATTTTCTTGCATTCTGGTAGAAGTGGAGTCCAGGACATTCCAGAAGGTTGTTTGCGGATGTGTGCAGAACACTTCCTCCAATAGTCCTAAAACTAGGCCCTCGTCACTTCCCGCCTGGACTACTGTAACGCTCTCTACATGGGGCTCCCCTTGAGGAGCACCCGGAGGCTCCA
>JANHFT010002495.1:118390-130595 GCA_032467955.1 Pseudoxenodon macrops
TTGCCCCCAACAATCTGGGTCCTCATTTTACCCACCTCAGAAGGATGGAAGGCTGAGTCAACCTTGAGCCGGTGAGAATCGAACTGTCGAACTGTTTGCTGGCAGCTGCAGTCAGCAGAAGTAGCCTGCAGTACTGCATTCTAACCACTGCGCCACCACGGCTGATGCTATCAGACCAGTATAATAATAATCATCATGTGATAGAAAATACTGTGGAACAAATTACTCAACAAATGCTTCGATACTGAGCGGAGACAATGTGTATGACATTGGTTGGTTAATATATCTATGGCTAAACAATGCACATGCAATTGCATGCTTTAGTTCACAATCCTGCAATCCTTGAGATAAGATCTCCGAATTCATAATGCTGTTCACCTTCTTTCTCCATAGCTGGAATCAGGGTTCTGAGTTCTGAAGAAGAACACATTAGATCCAACTTATTGCTTCCTTGAAATGATTCTTGGAAAGCCTGCGGAAGTGTCACAAATGTGAATTAAGGGATGAAAGATCCAAAATATGCTACTTTGAACTGGTAGGAAATTTAGATCAGTTTTTTAAAAAAAAAGAAAGACTGAGAAGAGAGTTTTTCTATTCTCCTTTGTGCTCTTTTCTAACTAGAAGAATGCTTTCAGGAGTGCTTCATTGCTTGGCCATGGCAACAAGAACATAAGGTTGCTCTTTTAGCAGCTACAAATGAAACCTGATTTAAATTTAAGACTTACTTCCAAAGCATGATTCTGTTGTTAACCCTCAAGCTAATCAATGGGCAAGGCAAACAAGGTCTGATCAATGTTTTGAAGGACGTGGCTGAAATCTAAAAGTCTATTTGTTGGATTTTTGAGTGTGCGAACTTATTATTATTGTGGTAAAACAGGCAGTAGGAGAGCCTACTCAAAGACTATGCATTGGCTGAAAAGTAAAGGAGCTGAAGTAAAATACGTCTGAAGGTTGCTGAGAAAAGTTGAAATATGGAACAAGAACCAATTAGATTTAACCTTTCCTTTTAGCACAGAATGGTAGCTATTGCCTCTTGCAGATTTACTGACGTGCCAAGGTTAAAGAATCAGTTGACTTGATGATGGTATACAATTAATAAATGACAATTCTGCTTTTTATTTATTTGTTTAAAATGGTCTCATTTCTTAACATACCTACAGATAAATGAGGGCCCAGGCACAGATCAACACTTTCCATGATTCTAACCCTAAACCCCCTTTCTTTTTTGCAAGAAACTTGCTTAATTAAAATATGTGGAAATCTGGATTTCCACACTGAGATGTTGTAGATGGAAAAGAAGTTCAGATAGTGTAGCCTTGAACCGGCGGTGAAATCCAGCGGGTTCTGACAGGTTCTGGAGAACCGGTAGCAGAAATTTTCAGTAGTTCGGAGAACCGGCAAATACTACCTCTGGCTGGCCCCAGAGTGGGGTGGGAATGGGGATTTTGCAGTATCCTTCCCCTGCCTCGCCCACCAAGCCACACCCACCAAGCAACGCCCACAGAACCAGTAGTAAAAAAAAATTGGATTTCATCACTGCCTTGAACCCTGATTTCTTGAATCTGCATGAACAACGTTTCTTCATCTAACAGAAACTTTTATGGGGAAAAGGAAAAATATTGAGATATTAACAAGTTCCGTTTTCCTGAGAACACATTTCCATAAAAGGTCACCCATAATTCACTCGCTTGTGTTGCTAAGCAGAAGCAGGTGGACAAGCAATTGAAAGCTCCTAAAGAAAAAAACCCAAAACGGGGAAACTGAGATTCCTTCCAAATGTTTATTTAGTGTCAAAGCAGAGATGACTCTGGTTTGCTTCCAAACTGTTTTAAGAAAAACGCAAAACAAAAACTACGGAAGTGATAACATTTAAAAATAATTGCAATATGTCAGAGATTGAAATACATAATTACAAAACATATATTTATAACAGGATGGATTAAAATGCATGCTATTCCTGATGGGGGGAAAATGTATTTTTAAATACTTTATAGAAAGCCCATTTGATGCTAGCTAGTCCCATGCATAAATTATCATATTTGCCTGAAAGCTATAGCAGTTCCCATTCTATTTTTGGTGGGTATTTTGTTTGTGTTTCTCCACCCCCTCTCCCAGTTTGGTGCATATTTAAACAATATGTTGGAAGCCTCACCCGGATATATTTATTCTAAGGCAGTTTTTGGCCTGCCTGCCTTGTCTCCAGGCTGGATTCGCAACTTGGAAAATAGTTCAAATTGCCTCTTGCTACCTTGCGGTGATAGTTTCTCCTGACTCGTCTGAATTTTGCTCTGGAAATGAGAGCCCAGAGCATTTTCCTTCCCTTATCTAACATAAATAAACAGGTGTATTTTTTTTGCAGTTGTTCAGAATGGATTACATTTCTTGAGAAAGGATCTGAGATTAGATAGAAACCGCTGGAGTTCTTCACTTCTTTTGTTTGCTAGCTTATTTCAAAATACTAGTAATGGATTTTGCAACCAAAAATTCGGCCTTATTGTCAGGAATGCCAAACATGGGCTAATGTGTTTTTCCCCCCCTACAAAAGCAAAAGGAAGCTGGAACAGTGGTGCTCCTTTATAAATGAATTAAAACCGAGTGTGGAAATGAAATGGTGGTGAAATATTAAATCCCATAACTTTGTGGGTAGGCAGAGAATTAGAGGTAGGTTCCTACTGATTCTATCCAGTTCTATCGAGTAGGTAGTAACTCCGCGGTGATGTCATGGAGCCAGTTCTGTCAGTGGCTCTGTGGGCGTGGCCATCTTGGATTTTGCTTCTGCGCATGTGTGGAAGCTAATTTTTGCTTTGCGTGTGGGTTCTTGTGCGCGCTTTGCGCGCTTGAGGCGCGACCCTGAGCGAACCGGTAGTAAGAAGATTCAGAACCCACCTCTGCAGAGAATATCATTTAATCACAAGGATCAGTATGATTCGAGGGCAGATAGAGCTGCCCATCATTGAGGGCAGCTCCAGCTGATGTCCCTTTACTGAAATTTTTAGTGAAATGCCAATTCTGGCATTTACTTCCTGTTTCTGGAAAATAACTCCCACTGAGCATAATGAATTTATTTTAACACTCACGGCATAAACCTAACATCTGTGGCATATAATGCCCATGGCATTTGTTTACCACCCGTGGCATTTGCTTAATGACCATTGCAAAGAAACTTATAAAATAGGATGCAATTGCATGTGGCTCACTTAATGACAACCATGACTTATTATCATAATTCCAGGCTCAATTATGATCATATGTTAATTTCAGTACATCAAAATATTTGCATTTATATATTTACACACACATGTGCACATACATGTATACAGACACACAGACAGAGACAGAGACACAGAGACAGAGACACACAGACACAGACACACACACACACACATATCGCAGCTCTAGGGGGCAGTGCTCATCTCCATTTCAAAGCCAAAGAGTCAGCGCTATCCGAAGACATATCCATGGTCCTGTGGCTGGCATGACTAAAAGTCAAAGGGGCACAGAACACTGTTACCTTCCCACCAAAGGTGCTCCCTATTTTTCTACTTGCATTTTTTATATGCTTTCAAACTGCTAGGTTGGCTGTATCAGTATATATATATATATATAACGCATGCAGTTTATATATCCCATCATATCAGCAGGTATCTATTGGCAGCTCTTATGAATATACTGCTATACTGAGAGGCAGTGTTCTACTAAGGAATATGCAAATGAGGGGTGAACTACAGCAGGTTCTGACAGGTTCTGGAGAACCAGTAGCGGAAATTTTGAATAGTTCGGAGAACCGGCAAATACCACCTCTGGCTGGACCCAGAGTGGGGTGGCAATGGGGATTTTGCAGTATCCTACCCTTGCCATGCCCACCAAGCCATGCCCACCAAGCCACACCCACAGAACCGGTAGTATAAAAATATGGATTTCACCACTGATGCAAATCATACTGAGCATGGACTATCTCAATATGTCATGCATTTAGTATTGGTTTCTTTTGTCAGTTCAGTGACTTTTTGAAATCAACAACACAATCTGCATTTGTTGTCATACTGAACATTCCCTAACATATACATTTTACTTATCTGCATGTACCTCTTTTCCTACTATCAGCTCTTTTATAAGTACACTTCCTTATGTTTCTGCTGGATGCAACTTTTCCAAATATTCACTGATTTATATTAGAGCAATTATTAAACGTATGTATATTTTATTGTTCACCAAATAGTAATACTTTTTGTTGAAAAAAATAAAATGCAAAACACGAACGCTAAAGGCAATACTATTTAAACCCTACAATTTCAAGTCAATTAGGAAAAAACCACATGCTTTGCCCCTTGTCTATTGGAATGTCATGAGTAAGCCCTTCAAAAATTCTTAAAGGATGGGCTGAATCAGACGTGGGCTCCTAACGGTTCTGTCTGGTTCTACCGAAACATTAGTAACTTACCGGCCTGGTTCGGTAGAACTGTTAGCAACCAGGGCCTGCCATGCCCCTGAGTCAGTTCTTTTGGCGGCGCCATAGGCGGTGCCATCTTGGATTTTGCTTCTGCGCATGTGCAGAAGTTTTTTAAAGCATTGTACATGCGTGCCCAGCCACAGCGCGCCCCTGAAAGAATCGGCAGTAAGAAGATTTAGAACCCACCTCTGGACTGAATGACACTGAAGGGGAAAAATAAAATCAAGAGCCAAGGCTCAAGAATTTAGACTGTGCAAATTGACATAAATAATAGAATTGTACAGACAGTCAATTCAGATAGAAATGAATATGACTTTGGCTTGGTATCTATGTTAGTAACTGGATGATAACATTCTGTACTTGTTAAAATGTCAAAATTGTCTTCAAATCCAGCCCCATGTAGAATACATTACAGTGTTCTATACATATATGTATAGATATCTCTGGACAAACTATTCAGATCCAAAAAAAGAGTCATTTTAGACATTTCTAATATGGCCACTTTGCTTCCATTAATAAGACAATCCAGGTATTGTTGTAGACTACACATGTGGTCTTTAGGGGAAATGTAACTATGTCCAGACCATCCAGCTTTCTCTTTACTTGAGTCTAGAAGCTACCTGTTGATAGCACCTCCATCCAATTTATCCTTCAACCAACCCATTATATTTCATTGAATACCACCTTTATGCACACAATTTTTATGAGCTAAACAGAGATGATGTTTGTGTGGTAACACATTTGCACAATCTTTTAAATATATTTCTTGATGAGTACCATATCAGTGAAACAGTGGTAGAAGTCAACTGCTTTCATATCCTGCTTTCAACTCATTAAACCAATGTGGAAAGAAGTTATTAAATAACATTTCCAAATGTGTGAAGGTTTTTCATATTTTCATTAATATATGGTATCTTTTACCAAAGACAAGCACAAAGTTAATTAAGATGCACCAGGAGATTTTTATGTGATTTTCAGGAGTTCTGAAAATGTTTCTGACTTGCAATTATTTTTCAAGAAAAAATATAAAAAGCTTCATCTTACTTTGGCCACTTTAAGGAAAAAATCATGTGGTACATTATACCTCCAGCTGTAGGGTGCAAATGATTCCTTTTTTTTTTTATTACAGTAATATAGTAGCACAAGGACTTGATTTGGAATGCCTGAAGGAGCTTAAACTTTCTACTTCTATCTGTTTATGTTAAAATAATCCCATGTGGGTCTTTTTTTAAAAACCTGAAAAAGGGGTTTTGCTCCATTCAGGATAACCCTTTTCCTTAATTAAACTCTTAGCAGAGCCCAGCTTGGTATGTTTTGGGATTTCTGTTGTAAGAACTATCTTATGCGATATAAAGGAATTGTCATGACAACAATATTGGCTATATTCCTATATTTTTCTCTCTCTAAAAAGCCAAGGATAGCGTATGTGGTTCCTCTCTTTTTTTATTTTGTCCTCATGTCAAAATTAGATATGTTAATCTGAGATGCAGTGATTGACTCAAGGTGCTTTAATAAGCAGTATGATTAAATGATAATGTTCCTTTCCTGATTTAACACTATCTTGTTGACTATGTCTTTGACCGAGATCAATGTCAATGTTCTAGGGCTATCAAGAGGAAAGAAAATGATGGCAGGAGCATAGTGCAGCTTGTTTAGATAGTGTCTAGAAAAATATTTTGCAATTCGATGTATTGAAAAGAGGATGCAATAGGTTTCAAATGCAATTATGTTATTAAACTAAGAAAAAATACGTTTGGTTTTTCACAATCTCATTTAGGGTTTCTGATGTCAAACTAAATTATTTTTAATTGCTTTTATAAAAAAGATCAGATGCATTAAGGTTTTCTGAACTATCTCTCAGAAAGCACTTTTAAGAGACAATGTCCTTTTCTGCTTGAAGGAATTTGTTAATGTGCATGCCTCAGTAACTGGAGTGAGTCACCCAGTAAGAAATCACAGCGTTCTTATCATTAAGGGAAGCACACATTGTCACATTGTGGTAATATTCCTCCTCCACATCGCTTCTTGTTGGACAGGGAGGCAGTGTTAAACATTAATGCATGTTTCCTTAGGTTCAGCTTAAAATACCTTTAGAGTCAGGGAAACTAAAACAACAGTGAAAGTGTATCTAATTATCCACTTACTTTAATGCACTGGGAAAGAGGCTGCATGGAAGCACATGTTCTAAAAATAAGATGTTTATAAGAGAAAGTCTCATTCTGTGGGAACTTTATGCAATCGATTTTGCATGCAGTGGATCACATTTTGGCTACAGTTTGCGTCATTTGAATAATGACTACCTCATTTACATAAGAATATGTGTGTATCAATTTATATCATTCGTGCAATTAAAACATTTTGCAAACAATGTCATTTCTTGCCAATTTTGTAATGGTTTGTTCTGCAAATGACATAAAATGGAATCAGTCAGGGAATCATAGAATCAAGAGGTGGAAGAGACTTTGGTCCAACTCCCGGTCTAAGAGAAGAGACAAGGAATCCTTAGGTCATCCTAGACAAATGGCTATCCAAATGCACCCCCCACATGTACCCTGCCCCCGTGCATGCGCGTGCAACCCCCTGAACATGCCCCATTCCCCCTGCACATGCGTGATTGACTTCCCCATATGTGCCCCACCCCCTGTGCATGCACAGCAGAGACCCGATGATCAACTGGCCAGCGGGTGGCTCAAGTGCATGCGCGGTAGAGCTGAACTGGGCCGATGGCTCACATGCCCACAGAGAGGGTGCTGCATGCCACCTGTGGCACATGTGCCATAGGTTTGCCATCACGGTCCTAGATGCTTTCTTATCACTTCCTTCTTTTTCTTGACCTGAATTTCTCTTGAGGTGCAGTTTCTGGCAGGTTGGATCAGATTTCCTTTTGTTGAAGGACAGATGCAAACTAGGATTTAAGCAGGTCAGTCCCTTCCCTATTCTCCCTCACCATCTTGTCATCTTCTCTAACCAACTAAACAGGTGTTTCCATGATTTTACCCTTGTTCCCATATACAAAGCCACAGTAATTTGCTTGATCTCTAGTGAAGTCATATAAATGGATTCTGGAAAGATACAGTCCACGCTTTTTAATACAGTCATCTAAAATGTGAAGGATATACATGATTTTTAAAGGTTTTGCTAATTTATATAAGAAAATGCATCCCTAATTTTGCAGATTGCAGAAGACTGTTATTTCAACTCCTAAAGTAATGATGTAAATCTACAAGGAAAACCATTTTTCTCCTCTACTCCTCTATAGATTCTACTCAGTCACCCAAATCCCAGCTTCCAATTTGTAGTGCAAACTGATGCCTTAGAAGATGTTACAGTCTGATTCATTCTCTAGGCAGGCAAGGAGGGGAAAGGAGGAAGGGGGGAATCCACAGACTGATTCTTCACCTTTCATTTCAGCTGATTCACAATAGCCATTTATATGTTCTCCTATTTTTAAAGGAAGAGAAGTGTTACCCCATGACACATTTTCCATCAGTTGCTACTTTTGCAGAAGGTTTTCCCCCCTCACAGCTTAATTTTTAAAATAGTTCCACCTCCTCCCATTCCCTTGAATAGGGAGAGAGAGAGAGTATGTCAGCCATCACAAGTAAGCCAGGCAGGAAATAGGACTAGATGAACTAATTCCACTTTATTGCAAAGCAACGTTAACAGAATCTTGCAAGGTACATATTTCCTGCTATCACTTTTAACTGCTTGATTGTGGATCATTCCTAAGTTTCTTTCTCTGACTCTTTAAGTCGCTGGGGGCTCCTCCTTCTCTTGTCTGTTTCCTAGGCAGCATCTCCTCCTCTTTCTTTCCCCCAAGGTCATTCACACATTCCATTACAGACTGTTATATAAAAGCTATTCTGAACTCTAAATGCAATCAGGGTAGAATATTTGATATACTGGAAAAGCTATTTGGAATCAGACAGATTATGGGAAAGCACAATAGACATCTACACCTTGTATGCCAGTTTAATATACAGTGCCCCAGAAAGTCTAGTCCTGTGATCTACTACCACTATGAAGTGACAGTGGATTCCAGGATAAAGAAGAACCCATGAAGCTCAGCATGACCAACTCCCCAGAACCTGCAATTCAGTGGTGAAATCCATTTTTTTTACTACCGGTTCTCTGGGCATGGCTTGATGGGTGTGATGTGGTGTGGCTTGGTGGGTGTGGCAGGGGAAGGATATTGCAAAATCTTCATTCCCCCCCTCACTCTGGGGCCAGTCACAGGTAAGGTATTTGCCGGTTCTTCGAATTATTCAAAATTTCCACTACCGGTTCTCCAAACTACTCAAAATTTCTGCTACTGGTTCTCCAGAACCTCTCAGAACCAGCTGGATTTCACCCCTGCTGCAACAAGATAAGAGGTGGGATTCCTCAGTTCACTCACCTCTGGTTGCGTAAATTGGGAGAGAACTGCCGGTTGAGAGTAAGGGGAGTTGTCCCAGATAACAATGGAAAGAGAGGGAGGAACTGCCTCACTCTTCTACATCTGTGCTACAGGACTTGTGTGGTGATCTTGGAAAAAGACAAAATGGGCTGACTGGCAGATGGAACCTGTGATTCATTCTCAGGACTCTGGATGTTTTCTTTGGATGCAGGAGAAAAGACATAATCTAACTGGAGAGGTGGTGTGTAGAGAGCCACAGAGGTGAACTTGGAGAAATTACCGTGTATAGTAGTAGTTACTGAAACAAAAATGTATATTAAGAGAATAGCATAAAAAAGAACTTGTGGAGGCTCTTTCGTAACTGGGATTATCTTGGCAGCACATATACAAAGGACTGGGTTTTGTTTTGTTTTTGTATTTTTAGTGTTCATTGAAAGTTTCAGTTTTATTCAGTTTTATAACCTTCCTGATCTTTCCTTACAGATTCATACAAAAGTATTCCTTGATACATTTTTATATGCTTTTGTTATATGTTCCTCTTTACATTTTTTTAAAAGTTGTCCTTTTTTCAGTTCATCAGACAGCTCTTGATGCAACCACGATAGTTTCATCAACTATATCCCATTTTAATTTTTCTTTGGTATTGTTTGGAGTTTAATGATCTCAGTGTTTTAGGATTTTCCAACCATCTCGAACCGTTTCTCCTTTTAATATTTCCATTCATGGGATTCTTCCTTTCAGCTTTCAGAAGGAAGTTCCTTTGAAAACTAGAACATTAAGCACAGCTTTTGGTTCTCTCTATCTACAGTATAACATGATAAATTTTAGAAACACATGGTCATTCTCTCTCAATATATCTACAATTTTCACTTCCTTGCCCATTTCTTCCCTGTTAATAAATCCAGTGTACTTGTTCTCTTACTTCCCTCTTCTATATTTTGGATGATGAATATTGTGTCATTTGTTTGACATCATCCCACAAATAATGTAAATTCCTATGCTGCCCTTCTCTTCAGTTCAATGGGCATCACCAAATAATCTCTCCATTCATTAGCCTATTAGAACAACATTTCATTGTGAAAGCAGGCAGTCATCCCTTTGACATTTTAATTAATTTGTAAGGTGTATATTTGACCTGATTTGGCCACATGTCATCTCCACTTGTCAGCTCCTTCAAACCTATTACACTGTAATAGTAACAGTAGCAGAAGTGGAAGGGACCTTGGAGGTCATCTGGTCCAACCCCTGCTCCCGCAGGAGACCTACTGTATACTATTTCTGATAAAATGCTGTCTAGTATCCTCTTAAAAGTGATGGGGCATCAACTTCTGAAGACCAATTTGTTCCATTGGTTAATTGTCCTCACCATTAGGGATTTTCTCCTTAGTTCTAGGTCGCTTCTCTCCTTGGTTAGTTTCCATCCATTGTTTCTTGTCCTGCCTACAGGTGCTTTGGTAAATACGTTGCTCCCTTCCCCTCAGCTCTTTAAGTATTGGAATACTGCTATTATGTCATCCCTGGTCCTTCTTTTCCCTAGACTAGGTATACCCAGTTCCTTCAATCGTTCTTTGTATTGTTTTAGCTTTTAGGTCCCTTATCAATTTTATTGCTCTTCTCTGAACTCTTTCCAAAGTCTCAACATCTTTTTTGTATTGGGGTGACCAAAACTGGATGCAATATTCTAAATGTGGTCTTACCAAGGCTTTGTAAAGTGGTACTAATACTTCACATGAACTTGATTATATCCCTCTATTAATGCAACCTAGGCAGGGGTGGGTTCCGGTTATTTTTGCTGCTGGCTCACTCAGGGTCACGCTGCACATGCATGTGTGAAGTGCACGCAGCAATCAAAAACTAGCTTTTGCACATGTGCAGAAGCAAAATTCAAGATGGCAGTGCCCACGGAGACACAAACGGGACAAGTTCCATGACATCATTCCCAAGTTACTACCGGTTCTATAGAATCGGATAGAACCGGTAGGAACCCACCTTTGAGCCTAGGATTGTGCTGGCCTTTCTGACTGCTCCCCTTCAGAGTAAAATTAACAATATATCATCATTCAGTGAACTGCAGCCATGAAGCTTGGTAGCCTATATGCTTGAAACTCATGAGTACCAACAGCTATATAGAGATATGGCTTGCTATGTATTTGCCTTTTATTTCTCATTTCTCCTAGTATGCTGTGATCCACTCTATCATAAATTTTATCTTCTCGTTCCCTCTGTTTCAGGGCTTTGGCAGGTTACCAAGGTGGCTACTAAGAACACATCAATGCTATTGGCATTTTCACATTTTTAAAGGACTGTTTTGAAGGATTAATATTTTTGTAAATAAATAAGCGCATAATTCAATGCACTATTTTGTTTAAAGAACATGCGCATATAATTTCTTACTCAAAACATTTCAAAGTGGTTTCCAGTAATTACACTTCTGTAAACCACTGTCGGTGTTTTTGCATAGTCAACTGTAAAGTGGTAAATGCACAAAAGCAAGGGGCAGAAATTGCTTAAAAGTATTCAAAAATAAAGAAAAAGGTTTAAAACGTATTGCTTTACACATAAGTAATTATGCTATAAATCAGCCAGAATGAAAATGCAAATAGGGAAATGGATACTAACAGTATGAAGTTTCTGACATATGATATCCGTATGAAATCTTTATTTTTTTGCTTTAAAATGTTATAAGTTTTGCTCTTTAGCAGACTTCTTCCCTGATATTTCTTATTTGCCAAATGTTTATTTGTCTGCATCACAGACACCACAGGCAGAATTTCTGTAGCCAAGAGGCTGCAAGGAAATGCCTTAGGAAACAAAACAGAACAAAATATCCAAGCTATTAACAAGCCTAATATGTAAAACCTGTCTTAGATTTACAAGATTTATATTTAAATCACTTTTGGATACAAATCCAAAACCTAAGCACAAACCTATTGTGGGTTAAAGTAGGCTAATGGTATAAAAACATTCAAAAGTAGATTTGCATTGCATAACATTCTTCTAATTAAAAGATTAACATATTTCTATATTTCTTTTGCTTGCATTAGCAAGGAGGGATGAGTTATCCTGGAATGACTTTTGCTTAAATTTCCCTTTATACATTTTTCTAACTAAATTATTCCTTAGCAAACCATGTTACCTTTGACAGATAACTTAAGATAATATTATATTATTGTTTCAACTTTTTAAACTGATATCTACATTTTTGAGATAAAATGTAAGTACCTTTTAATATACGTTAGGGAGAGATAGATAGATAGATAACAGAATTGGAAGGGACCTATATAAATAAGTAGATAGATAGATAGATAGATAGATAGATAGATATATAGATAGATAGATAGATAGATAGATGATAGATA
>JANHFT010002495.1:182822-196617 GCA_032467955.1 Pseudoxenodon macrops
ACCATACCATACCATACCATACCATACCATACCATACCATACCATACCATACCATACCATACCATACCATACCATAATATTAAAAATTGGAGAAAGTGGTGTTCTTTTTCTATCCCCAAGGAGTCAGTTCCCTTAAATCCATTCAGTCAGGTCTCCTTTCTTAAGTGTATAAAGTGGATGCACTTTTCTTATTATATTGGGAAAGCCAGTTAAATTTAGCTTTTCTATAGAATTTTCCATTAGTGTTAAATATTTATTATATTAGAATTGAGTATGATTGCAGTCATGAGATCAACAAAAATCACTTATGGTTTTTTTCATGGTTTTATGTTGGTTTTGTACAATGTTGGCAGCCTATGTGGAGTTGGCAGTGCATAAATATGATAAATAAATGCAAATAAATAAGTGCCAGCAAGCGTAAGCATTGTTTTTGTCAAATTTGTACATTGTTGTGAGCCTGTGTGGACTTGGCAGTATATAAATATGATAAATACAAATAAGTGCCAACAAATGTATTCAATACACATAACATCTATTTTAGCTATCCTTCTGAAAGAAATGGTGGAATTTGAAAATAACACATCCTTTTATTAAATTTGGTAGGACTCTTGGGAACTGAATAATGTTTCCTTCAGAGGCAAGATTTGGATTCATATCTGCTTGTTGTTCAGACCACTCAATAAAATGTTAAAAATATGATTTCATCAATGATATAGGTGATTTGCTTCCATTTGTCATCTACTCAGTTGTCAAAATGATAAACCAAAAAGAAAATATGGCTTAAAGACCCAAGAGAACCAAGCTATTTACTCTCATTGCTGAATTGTAGAACTTAGATCAAAATCTTTTAATGTTATCAAAATACATATTATGCTTATGCAGGAAATCTGGGGAAAAAATGTTAAGAGCAAGGTTAGAACTGTTTTCCCACAATAATGCATTCTATGCATTCTTATAAGCAGACAGCAAATTAATGAACATTATCTCTTGAAATCTGGTTGTGATCCCTTAGGTTGCCTACAAAACTTGTCCTATAAGGGAAACACTGGATCTATCTTCAATAGCTGGAAGGTATAATATATCATGGATTAAGTGGAGAAAGCCAGCATGTCAGGGATCAGATTAATCATTGCTTGTTTTTAAAGGTCTTATCTGAAAGACTTTCAATCATGTGAAACACAAGGTTATTTGCTTAAAAAGAGCTTGAAGGGGTAAAAGAGGTCAGTTGACAGTTTACAAATATACAGAATTGTTTCAAGCTCAGCTAGGTTTTGAAACTGACATTTCCGATATCAAGTAGGTCATACCTGAAGGATTCCATTTCACAGAGCTGGGAAGACTCTACAGATTTTCAAGAAATGGCTAGCACAACTTCTGTCTGATATATTTTAAATGCACAATGTAAATCTATTATTAGATACACATCCTCTTTCTGCTTTGAAAAGCACTCAAGAAAGTTTATATTTCTTTAAAAAAAATACAAAGTTTAGAATGTAACAATAAAACATGTGAAATGTGAAATAAATGAGCAGTAGAAAGATTGGTGAAATAGACATTTGCTATCTGGGACACTGGGGCTAAACATAGGAAGAACATTTCATAGTCTGATTCCCATCAAAGAATCTTCTCCACATACAACTAGAGCACCTCCGGAAGAAGAGGGCATATTCAAAGGTTCATCCCCTGCTGATTTAAATTTCAATTAGTGGACAGTTTGAAGGAGGAGATCCTTCAATCAGACCCTAAACCATTTAGGGATTTAAAGATAAGTAAGACACCTTAAATTCTGCCTGTCATCAGGATACTCCTAGGACTGTGGGAAAAACAATGGCAGTTTGCAAAGTATCAGAAGAACAAAGATGGGCATGCATGAGGTTTTGATCATGTGGTTTTGGTTATCGTATTGATTTTTTGACACATCCATCCCAAACATACACACACACACACATACGGGATATGTCAAAAAATCAATATGGCAACCACCATGTGATCAAAACCTCATTGATAATATGCATGTAAAAAAAAAGAGCAAATCTTAAATTTTGCAATTATGCCCATCATGTTGACTTTTCTGACTAGCATGCTGGTCCTCAGTGTCAAATGTTTCTTTTTTTTCCAGGAAAATGAATAGCCACCACGGCAGTGGATGAAGTGCTGTTAGCCAGAGGATCAAGAAACCGCTGCCATAAGGAACTTAAGATAAATGAGGGCCAAACTAAGCAGACTTAGCTGACATGATTTCTGTAATGTAATTACATTTCCTTTTAATAAATCTGGTTTATTTATTTATTCATTCAATTTGTACAGCCACCATCTCAATTCAGTGAATCTGCTTGAAAAAAATAATTATTGGGACTCTTTGCTTTTTTGGCTGCAAGTGACTAAAAAGAGCTTGACAGATACTTTTCAAGAATAAGTAAATTCCCATAAAGTAGACTACAATAGTCAGAACAGGAAAACAAACTAACTTAAATAATTACAACTGGTACAGTAGCAATTAATTATATTCCTCATCATAGTCACTGTGCCTGAGTCCTATATCAGTTGAACATCAAAAAGTTATGAGTTTCTTCTTTTGAGGAAAGTTCAGCTCAGTCCAAAACAGGTTTCACCCCAATCTTTGATTCCAGTTCTCTCTTTACCAACAGGACTCTGTCTTGACTTAATTTAATTTCAGTTTGCTTCCTTAACCAGCTAATTATCAGAATCAGGCAATATTCAAAGGTGAATATTAGATTGCAAGATTCCGTTAGATTTAGATTGCAAGAACCAGTAGAACTGGCCCAATATGTGAATGACAGCTCCAGTGGTTTTGTGTAAATATTAAACAGCATAGTAAGAATACCAGAAAGAAGTCAATATGTGCTTCATTAATTATAGAAAAGCCTTTGATTCTGTTCATCAATTTGTGGAATTGCTTAAAAGTCTTAGAAAACTGGGAATTCCACAACATCTAATTTCCCTCATGTAAAACCTATATACAGGTCAGGAAGCCATTATTCAGATAAAATAGCAATAGAAATAGCACTTAGACTTATCTACTCTTCACAGTGTTTTACAGTCCTCTCTAAGTGGCTTACAGAGTCAGCATATTGCTCCCAACAATCTGGGTCCACATTTTACCAACCTCAGAAGGATGGAAGGCTGAGTCAATCTTGAGCCTGGTAGGATTTGATCTGCCAAGTTGCAGACAGCTGGCAGTCAGCAAAAGTAGTCTGCAATACTGCACTCTAACCACTGCGCCACTGTGGCTCTTATTTGCCTAAAACATAGGCAAACATATTGCCTGGGAAAGGAATATAATAAGACTATATATTCTTCTCTAATTTATTTGTAGAACTGTCTCTCCCTGAGGATATCTTCCCCTCCCACCAGGTCAGATAGGATGGGTAGGCTTTTAACTGTTGTTTTTTGGTGGGGCTTTGGAGACATACCAGAGGTGGGTTCCTACCGGTTCTATCCTATTCTATAGATCTGGTAGTAACTACGCGATGATGTCATGGAGACTGTTCTGTCGGTGTTTCCATGGGTGCCACCATCTTGCATTTTGCTTCTGTGCATGCGCATAAACTAGTTTTTGACTGGTGCGGGCACGCGCACTTGCGACTTTTGCACGTGTGCTCAAGGCGCAACCCTGAGCGAACCAGCAGTAAGAAGATTCAGAACCCACCTCTGAGACACACCTCTTCAATGAATGCCTCAAACCTTTGAAATAGTCTCCATCCTGAAATTTGAAGGCATTACAGTAAACATCTGCTAATCAAGGAATCACAAGTCTTGTCTTGCCATAAGTAATCTGCCAGGGGAAAAAAGGACTGAAAAAACTGGTAATGATTCTAATCTTTCCAAATACCTTGCCTGCATCCTCAAGATCTACAAACTGAAAAAAATATCCATATGAATAAGACAAATGGTTACCAAGGTTACCTCCCAGTCACAAAGCAACTCACTCTGTGTCTTTGACCTTCAGACATGAATACTACTGCTTATTAACCTTTTAATCATATCATCCATCATACTTGGTCACCAAATGATGGACTGAACTAGAAAAACTTGGATATTTTGCTATAAGTGAGAAATGGGGGGGGGGGAATCGGATAGTCATGCCTTCTAAGATAGGGAGAATATATTTTTTAATTTATCTAAAGGATTTTTAGCCTGCCTTTTTCTGTATGTGTCTTTATTGTGTATTGTGCACATACATGTTCAAGATGTTAAGCAAATATAGAGGTTCAAGTATAGGAAGGGAGGAATTCTATTACAATAAAATCAAAACTACAATAACTGCTTAAAAAGAGAGAATAAAAAAAGCAGACATTTTAAAAGGTAGGGGTTTTAAAGGTTGGTAAATTGAAAAGGCAAATAATGAAGCCACAACAAATTCACCTTTGCAATATGTTGGAATTACTATCAGAAAAACTCATTACAATAACTCTGAATACATGCTTTGTGGGACAATTATGTGGAATACATGAATTGCCCAAGAAACTGTTAAAAACATTTTATATTAGCTGAATCATACTACATTTGCATTAAATATAAGGGTGCAAGTATGTAATCTGATATGGTGATGCCTTCACAGTTTGCTACTCTTTCTGTTAAGAATGGCTAGCCTAGGCATTGTTGTAATTAAAGAGTAAACTGTGTGTTTCCTATGTATTTGGGATTGATGTATGATTAGATGTGAATATATGTGAGAGAGAAAGAACGTGTGTGTGCCTTTTTGAGTTATGCCTACCTGGCATCATGAAGTGGTGCTTCAGTGAAGTATTTGACAAAATAGATCATGGCTAATTTAAACATAGATATCACAGCTTGGTAAGATAGAACAATGTGGGATAGACAGTATCATCACCAGATGGATTCTCAATTGAATGGCAATGGCACTCAGCATGTAGTCCTTAATGGAACTATATCTACATGGAAGGAAACATGCACTGGGGTACCTCAAGGTTCTGTTTAAGGCCCAGAACAATATTTTCATAAATGATCTAGATGTGGGAATAGAAGGGGAACTATTAAATTTGGAGATGTCACCAAGCTAGACAGAATAGTTAATACTTCAGAAGATGAGTTCAAGATTCAGAAAGATCTTGATAAGCTTGATCACTAGGTGCTGTCCAAAAAATGCAATTCAGTGGTGAGAAAAGTAAGATCCTACACCTAGGCAAGAAAAAACAAACACACAGGTATAGAATAGGTGATATCTGGCTCAACAGTAGTAACTGTGAGAGGGTCCTATGAAACATCACTTAAGTATGAGGCAGCAGTGTGCAGCAGCTGCCAAAAAAGCCAATGCAGTTCTAAGGTGCATCAATAGAGGAATAGTATCATGATCACGTAAAGTGATAGTGCCACTTTATACTGCAGTGGTGAGACCACACTTGGAACACTGTGTCCAGTTCTGGTCATTATGATACAAAATAGATGCTGAGACTCTAGAAAGAATACAGAGAAGAGCAGCAAGGTTGATAAAGGCACTAGAGGCTAAACTGCACAATGAACCGCTAAGGGAACTACATATGTTTAGCTTAATGTAGTGAAGATCAGAAGAGACATGATAATCATTTTCCAGTACTAGAGTGGCTCTCACAGAAAAGAGAATGAAGGCAATCAGTGGAATGAGTTGTGGGTTCTCTATCAATGGAGGTTTTCAAGAAGAGATTGGACAGTCATTTCCCTGAAATGGTATAAAGTCTCTTGCCCAATTAGATGGTTGGATTAGAAATGCTCCAAGGTCACTTCCAACCCTGTTATTCTATGGTTTGTATTATATATTATAAAATAGCTAAACAGATTTTTAAATGCACTTGTAAACAGATAAATACCTTTATTTTTCAAGAATTTGTACACAAATACAGTATATCCTCAATTTGTCTTCAGCTGCTTCTGTTATGAATCTAGGATCCAACTTTTCATGGATCCTATTTCAGTCTTTTTCTCCCATTCTATGCCCTTTGAAGGATGCTATAGAGTGCTAAAAAGCTTTCAATAAAGCAGGTAATTATGTAGACATTACTTAAAGCAAGCAGATAGATCAGTTCATGTATCAAGAGAGAAAGATTAAAAACCTTGAGTTATAAAATATTCTCATCAAAGAAACTGTTAAAGGAGAAAATAGAAGGAACATATTCCCAATATTTCTATCTAATTATGGAAGTTTGCTTTTCAGGAAAAAAATTTCACACAATGCTGGTGTTTGTCTTACAGAAAAACATTTTCTGAGTTTACACACTAAGCTAAACTACAACATGATTTGATGACTTGTGATTTATGGTATAACATTTTAAGCCCTGTTAATTGTGGCTTATTCTGCAAACTATGTTTAGGCAAACAATAGCACAGAATAACATATGAATGAGATCAATGTGTTAGCAAAGACTCAGTGAAAAGCAAATGTCGTGGAAGTTATAAAAAAATGCACAAGTCCCTCTGCTCTCCTGAAGGTTTTAAAGTTGAATGTGACTGAAGGGCAAAATAATAATGCGGGATATAATCATATTAATTGCATTTAATGAATTGAATTGAATTACAATGACATTTAAATGAATATTAAATTAAAACACATCCTAGACCTACCTATTATTTTGTCCTGGACATGTCCATATATATGACAGCAGCTTCTGGCACGTCACTCAAAAACCAAGCGTGTCCTTTGGACCAAGAATAATTGCATACCTTTTGATTTATGTAATTAATAATTGCTCATACAAATCAATCTGATGGATACCTGTAATTTTTATAGCCCTGTTCCAAGCTGCCCTAAGGTTTGGCAGTGCACATTTGCAATCAAATGCCAGTTTTGCTTGAAGACAGAAGCAACTTCTTCAGAGAAAAAAAAAATCCAGTGTAAAATTTTGAAAGAGAAACTATGTAATTAATTGGATACGTCTCCTTATCCCCAAAGGCAAGGAAGATTTCTCTCTTTCATTTTGGCTGGCATCCCAATGATCAGACTTCCATGAAGGAGGGAGATCAGCTAATTAACATTTCTCTTACTTGGATCTGCCAATCTAACATGCTAGAGGCAAAACAGGTATTCTAATTGCAGGGTTCTTTCTCTCTCTCTCTATATATATATATATAAACAGAAGGCAAATCCTATTCCTTCTATCCTACCAGGTTGAGTAACAGAATGTCTGCAAACAAACAACCAAGTTCAGAGAGCACCAAGGTCTTATCTGAGTGAATAAGTATAAAGTATTACAACTGCATATTTTTGGTCACCACAATGTAAAAAAGATGTAGAAGGAGTGCAGAGAAGAGAAACAAAGATGATTAGGGGACTGGAGTCTAAAACATATAAAGAACAGTCACTGGAATTGGGTATGTGTAGTTTAATGAAAAGAAGGACTATGGGAGACATGATAACAGTGTTCCAATATCTCAGGGGTTTTCACAAAGAAAAAGGAGTCAAGCTATTCTCCAAAGCACCTGAGGCCAGGACAAGAAGCAATCGGTGGAAACTAATCAAGGAGAGAAGCAATTTAGAACTAAGGAGAAATTTCCTGACAGTTAGAACAATTAATCAGATAAAGAACTTGCCTCCAAAAGTTATGAATGCGCCAACACTGGAAGTTTTAAAGAAGAGATTGGACAACTTTTTGTCTGAAATGATATAAGGTTTCCTGCCTGAGCAGTGGGTTGGACTAGAAGACCTCCAAGGTCCCTTCCAACTCTGTTATTCTATTCTATTCATATTGGGAAAGATCCTTAAAAAAGAATTAGCAAAGCAGTCTTGCACTTTTTATTGCACTGTAATTTCCACTGTAATGGGGAAAATTACAAGGACTGGGGATAAAATGCTCTAGATAAATTTATAAAAGAAAATACAGCAAATCTATATAGTCTCCACAAACATTATGTTCACATCACACAGTGTATTGAAATATAGAGCTTTAAGCTTTAGCATCCAGTGAGATAAATCCCTAGTTCTTATAAGGTTGCTTTGATGAAGGGAGAGGGGAAATGGAAAGAAGAACATTGGAATGAAAGTTGTACAATAATATGCAACATTAAAACAAGCTTGATGGTATCTCACAAGCCACAACGGGCCTCACTTCTGATTAATATGCCTAGGATTTGAATGGCCAAATAGAGATCTTGTGATAACTAAATCTTAATCTGGATTTTACATCCAAAATTTCAATGAATAAATAAGGAATTCATTCATTAATGCAGATAACAAATTACAGGAGGATTTGATTTCAATGTCCATTCTTAGGAAGTAGGTTTTTATATGCATTGATATTTCCTGCCAAAATGATGCCAGTGCTAATATATTTCAGTTGTGTTTAAACTAATCAATTTGTGGAAGGAAGGAAGGAAGGAAGGAAGGAAGGAAGGCAGGCCTTTTTTGGTTCTGCTGACATCTATTTGCAAAGGAATAGACATGTTAATCTGCTGCAATTAAAATAACAAAAAGCTTGTGGTGCTTAAAGAGATATTAATTATGGCACTTAATGGATTAGCGCAGAAAGCTTATTTCAACTTAGTTCATCTTCAGTGTTGTCCCACAAGATCCCCCTTATTGCTTCTTGACACATCTTCCTAGGACTTTTCTGTGACTATGAATGTAAATTATGGACAGGCACTTATTCCCCATAGTCTGTAGTGCATGAGAAGGATTATCACAATAGGTGATAGAGATATTAATTATTTTGCACAAATGAATACACAGAAAATTATTGACATTTTATGAAATCATTGGGATATAATTCACACAAAAATAAGAGTTGAAAAGATCATTTCTGTTTTATCATTTGCTTTGAAATTTATTATTTTAAAATAAATAAATAAAAGAATGAATCAATGCTTTCTGTAAAAGCTTTCCTAGTTGTAAACCAAAATTTAATAATACATCTACTAAATATGAAACATCCCTAACAATTATAAATGAGTACCAATTGGTATTGTTATTCCACTGAAATATACTTACCAGATTTTCTGGTTCAGATAATGAAGGGAACATATCTGTGATGAAGCAGTACCTGTTATATTTGTCTTCTCCAGGCAACTGATACAGAGGTGGGTTCTAAATCTTCTTACTGTTCGTTCGCTCAGGGGCATGTTGCGCAGTGCATGCGCAGAAGCAAAATTCAAGATGGGGGTGCTTATGGCGCTGCTGAAAGAACCAGGTCAGGGGCATGACAGGCCCAGGTTGCTAATGGTTCTACCGAACCGTGCCGGTAAATTACTAATGGTTCGGTAGAACCGGATCAAACCATTAGGAACCCACCTATGAACTGATAGGTCATGTTAGGTTTTAGAGGGAGCTTGGGTTTTTCTCTGAGGAAATGTATGCATTACCAAAATACAAATCAAACTAAAAGATATCTCTAAGAAGAGATAAATATCCATCTTTTGAGGTAGGTCAGGTCAGGAAACAAACACCACAAAAAATACTGGAAAGAAAAAAGCCTAACAAAGCTTTCCCTCCCTTTTATAACAAAGAGAATTGTGGCAAAGCCAGGATTCCCCCCCCCACTAATGTTATTTTTCTTTCCTGAAATTATGTTTTGTTAACCAGAGTGTTTATTTTACAAGGTCATCTCTGTAACTTTCTATAACAAAAGATATCCATTTACATAACATTTGCATATGCTCATTTGTGCTAAAGATTAAAAAAAATATCAAAATTATAAACACAATGCATTTTAGGGGCCAGCTCTATCTACCATCATCATATATCAGCATGTTGTCCTTTAGGTTTCCTTTTAAATGGTTCTTTATCTTTCTATCACCAGACGGCCTTTTCGACAAGGTTTCAGGTCAAAAGCTGTCCTCTGACAATCTTTCAATTTTTCAAAGTGATTGTGTTTTATAAAGCAAAGCTCGGGTCCACCCTCTGCAGCCATGAAAAACATTTATTTTGGTGAAAAAGTATTTCACCTAGCTAATTCCCTATATCAGGTATTATGTTGCAAAACTTTTAGAGTTAGAACCGGACTTCAAATTATTTTCTTCAAGCACCTTAATGGAATAACAGAGTTGGAAGAGACCTTGCAGGTCTTTTAGTTCAACTATCTGCTGAAGCGTGAGACCCTATATCATTCCAGACAAGGGGCTGTCCAGACTCTTCTTAAAAGCCACCAGTGATTCCAATTGTTTTCACTGTTAGGAAATTTCTCCTTAGTTCTAGGTTGCTTCTCTCCTTGATTAGTTTCCAACCATTGTTTCTTGCCTTGCCTTCTGGTCCTTAGGAAAATAGGTTCACCCCCTCTTCTTTGTGGCAGCCCTTCAAATATTGGAACACTGCTATCATGTCTCCCCTGGTCCTTCTTTTCCCTAGATTAGACACAACAATTCCTGCAGCTGTTCTTCATATATTATAGCCTCCAGTCCTCTAATCATTTTTGTTGCTCTTTTCTGCACTCGTTCCAGAGTCTCTACATCTTTTTTATAATATGGTGACCAAAATTGGATGCAGTATTCTAAGTGTGGTCTTACTAAGGCTTTATAAAACAGTACTAAAACTTCACGTGATTTTGATTTTATCCCTCTGTTAATGCAACCTAGGACTACATTTTACTTTTTGACTGTTGCTGCACGCTGCTGGCTCATATTTAAATGATTGTCCCCTGCTATTGAGCTAGGTTTCACCTAATCTGTATCTGTATATTTGATTTTTTGTGTGTAAAATCTTATTTTTATATACACTGAATTTCATTTTGTTAGATAGGGCCCAGTGTTCAAGTCTATCAAGATCCCTCTGGATCTTGAGCCTATCTTCTAGGGAGTTGGCTGTTCCTGCTATCTTAGTCTCATCCGCAAATTTGATAAGTCCCCCTTCTATTCCCTCATCTGTCGTTTATGAAGATATTAAGCTGATTGTTCAGTTTGATCCCTACAGTTCCACTGGCTGCAACCAAATCTTCAATAGACTTTCCCAGAAAACTGCAGCTGCATCTTGAAACCGTGCAGATGTGCTTGTGGTTTGATGAGCTCAAGAAGAATGCTTTGATAGTCATCAATGGAATTCTTAAACTCTGTTCTGCAGGAGTCAGTTGGGTTTATATGTGTAAGCCAAGACTTGTTCACAACCATCCCAGTGTCAAACCACTGGAGAGGATTCCGTAGCCTCCCTGAGGGGGGGGAGGGGGTCCGGCCCTAAGAAGAGACTCAGCAGTGGGAGCTCCAGTAGCATCAGACCACACCCCAAGTCCTAAAAGCCCTAGAGAAAGTGAGTGATGAGCTCCACTTTTCCAGGGAACCTGTTCCTGCAGATGCCCATGTTTAAGACTTTCACTCATGAGGAAATAGCCAGGTGTGTGTGTGTGTTGAGGATCTGGCTAGGAGGAAGGGAAAGGCTCACCAGGAGATATAAAACTCTTGGAACAAGTGATGGGCTATTATTCCTAGGGGTAATGGAATGTCGGAATGCCCATATAAGCTCTCCCGGGTAAACACCACTGAATGAACTAAATGTAAGTTACTAGAATTACTGGATTAGAACCTCGCAGTTCTAAAAATACAGAGTTCCCTCTGCCACATTTACCTGCTTGATCCATCGGGGTGGTGTTGTGGCCCGCTGGCGACCATCAGAGCTGGCAGCAGAATCGGACAGTGAGAAGGTTGGGGAAGAACTTGGGCCAGTCCTGGGGGCTGGAGAAAGTTCAGAAGAGGGCTCTGTGTCGGAGACAGAGAGGGAGCTAGACAGCAGTGAGGCAGAGGAACAGCTGGAGCCTGTTCCCAGTGTGTGCATGCACAGAGCTGCCAGAAGACAGGAACAACTAAGAAAGTAGGGTCGACTTGGGAGTAAAGCCACGTCTTGGAGGTGATTGGCCCCTCCCATGGGAAACAAAAGAGGAGCGAATGGGGCTTTTGCAGGAAACAATTCGTTCAGTCGGTCGTTTCAAGAGTGGAAAGTTCTATTCGTGACTCTAAGAGACTCTGTGCCAAGTTTTGCCTTGCTCTGCACTTGGAAACTAGTTCTCTGGCAGCTTTCCAAGCGAGATAAGGTTTGTGTTGGTAAATACTCCTCTGAAAGATTGTTTGCCAAGCCTTGCTGACTGTGAATGAAAGGAATTCAGAGTTATGTAAATAAAAGGGGTTTTGCCGGGACCAAGGCTCTGCTTCATGCTTTTTAAGGAAGCCTAGGTCAGAACAATACTTAACCCGTTGCACAATCCTTAACTAATTTTTAATCCCAGTTAAGATCCTTCCTCTTCTACTTGGAAAATTAGTAAGAAAGAAAAATAACATGCCTTTTCTTACTCGGTCCCCAATATAGCATAAGTGTAATGTAAGAATGTACTGTTTGGGAGAAAATCTGCAAGATATTTAAGGGCACCTTCCCCTAATTCTCATAATTACATACTCGTTGGTAGTTGTACTGCAGCTGAGCAGACCTGGAGGCCTTAAGAAGGAGAAGATCAAGAAGTTGATAAGAACTTTAGGAAGAAGGCTCTGAATATCTTCTCCAAC
Source organism: Pseudoxenodon macrops (assembly GCA_032467955.1). Classification (NCBI taxonomy): domain Eukaryota; kingdom Metazoa; phylum Chordata; class Lepidosauria; order Squamata; family Pseudoxenodontidae; genus Pseudoxenodon; species Pseudoxenodon macrops. Next base: position 195,249 of record JANHFT010002495.1, read on the forward strand.
CCAACGCTTCCCATTATAGGTAATTCACAACACAAATACCAATGAGCATGCTGACTGGGAATTATGGGAATTGTAGGTGAGGATACTCCAATTCTACCTCTGTCCTAGTTCTCTGACTTCAATGATAAGACTGTCGTTGCCGATTCATATTCTGCCCACAAATAAGAGAATTTTATGGTTTTGTCCGATCCTAAAATATTTTGTTCTTTTAATGTTATTGATTGGTAACAGAGGGCTCGCTTGAGTGTGTGGGTGTATTTATTTATTTATTAAATTTATATTGCTGCCTACTCACACCTGGCAAGTAGGCGGCTTACGAGGATGTAAAAACAGTGTATAAAATAAATAAAAAGAATAAAAAGAAAAATAATAAAATAATTTGCCTTGAGCAGTCTGGCTCACGCCGCGACAACACACATTCACATGGGTTCCATCCCGCTTTGCGTTCCTCATGCCCGCTGGCAGAACCAGTTCTTCAGCGCCTTCCGGAAGAGTGCTAGAGTAGGGGCTATTCTAATCTCTGGAGGAATAATGTTCCAGAGAGAGGGAGCCACCACAGAGAAGGCCCTTCTTCTGGGTCCCACCAGGTGTATCTCCCTAGGGGATGGGGCCCACAACATTCCCTGCCTCCTCACTCTATTGGGTCGGATTTCAGCAGAAATAAAGGTTTTAAGTAGAGAATGACTTTCATAGTTGCTCACGCTATGCAAGGTCAGAAGGAATGTTACAACTGGATCTTTCCTCTACTAAGAATCAATGAGCTGCTTTTAATCTCTGCGGGGATGGTAACACAGATGACATGGTGTAATTCTAATACACAATCACAACAATTAATATTTTCAGCTCCCGTTTTTCATATCCTCCTAACCTCTTCTGGTTAAGTGGTGAAAAATAAGGGAAGCATTTCCTACAAGGTTCAGTTTCCTCCTGTTTGTTTTAGACATTGGTTAGAAATGTACCTTACACAAAATAAAACGCACATTTCAGTAGATTGCTATGAATAGATTTTTTCCCCCATTTCCCAGATGTTTGATCCCTTCTTAATTGGGCAGAACATTAATAGGACTTAATTGGTAACAAAGTTGTATCCTATTTGCCAAGCCACTTTCTTCCCAACCCACATCCTCGACTTTTTGATAATGTGCTGAGATATCTTTCTTGTTTGCTTGTTTGTTTATTCGCCAGGAGATGGTACATATACATGTGCTTGCTGCTCCTTTTATTTTTTCCATCTAATTTCCACCGTGCCTTGATGGGATTTGTGGAAACGTGACAGGGGTGAAATCCTACCGGTTCAGCCCGGTTCTATAGAGTAGGTTGCAAGCAGCTGGTGACGTCATAGAACCGGTCCTGTTAAAACTCTTAAATC
>JANHFT010002498.1:1510-15745 GCA_032467955.1 Pseudoxenodon macrops
ATAAACCGAACAACATAAGACATACACACACACACACACACACACACACACACACACACACACACACACACCATGTATTTGGCAATAATCAGTGAACCTAACTGAACATTTAACGTGAGAGAAATATCCTGATCAGGACTTATCACAACTGTTTTCTTCTTGCCATTTTGCTTGCTTTCTAGGACAGGCCAAAGAGAATGATAGAAAACGGAATACTGAAGAAGCAAAGAATCACAGAGTTCAGAAACACAGGCAGATTTGCACATACGGATAGTCCTCGAGTTACGACCACAATTGAGTCCGAAATTTATGTTGCTAAGTGAAACATTTGTTCAGTGAGTTTGCCCCATTTTATGACTTTTCTTGCCACAGTTGTTAAGTGAATCATTTCATTTGTTAAGTTGATAACATGTTAAGTGAATCTGGCTTCCCATTGACTTTACTTGTCAGAGGTTTGCAAAAAGAGATCACATGACCTTGGGACACTGCAACTGTCATTAAGTATGAACCACTTGCCAAGCATCTGAATTTTAATCATGTGACCCAGGGGTGGGTTCAAACTTACCTCGGCGACAGTTCGCTGCTTCCTGTGCCATGTGGCCGCGCCACATGGGCGTGTACACGCAGTAGAAAAAAATCTGAAAAATCCCCCCCCAAAAAAGGCCAAAAACAAGATGGCGATGCATGCGCAGTGCTGGAAACTCGGCTTCTGCGCATGCGCAGAAGAAAAAAACCTGAAAACAATTCAAAAAAATTTTCCCCCTAAAAAAATAATTCAAAAGAAAAGATGGCAGCATCCATGGACCAGAACCAACTCCATGACATCACCAGCAGCCTACTACCTACTCAGTAGAACCGGTCTGAACCGGTAGGAACCCACCTCTGATGTGACCACGGGAATGCTGCAAAGTTCGTAAGTGTGAAAAACAGTCATAAGTCACTTTTTTCAGTGCTGTTGTAACTTTGAACGGTCACTAAATGAACTGTTGTAAGTAGAGGACTACCTGTACATATTGTTCTTTCATTCACTATAAGTAAAAGCAGGGCAAAATCTTAAACATGGTAGCCTAACTTTCTGAATTTTGGGAATCGATGGTGTTCTCTGAGCTTGGTTGTTTGCTTGCAGATGTTTCATTACCCGCTGGGTAACATCATCAGTGTTAGTTGCGTGTGGGATTTGCTCCCTGTTGATGTACACTTAGTTTGCCCTGCTAGTTTCCTGAATTTATTGAATCGTAACTCCATCAAATGCAATCATATGAAACCCATGTAGGCTGTGATTAAGTTAATGTGGTTTGTCAATTATCGCCACTTTTCTCTTTCACGAATCCATCACTTTTCTTTGGTGTACCAACGCAGGCGCAAGAATACAAAGATGCAGGTAACTCTACCCACCTCCTGTCTGTGCTCCTGTCTCTTTTATAAACTGTTGATATTTAACCCTTATAATTTTAAATATATTGATAATTATGTTTCTACTTTAGCGCACTGTCAGGCAGCTCAAATTCGCTTTGGATAGCGAGATGGGCGGCGTATGGCTTTCACGCTTTCATTAAACAAACAAACAAACAACTGAGTCCTCCGAGCGCTAGGGGTCGCTGTGGGAGACGTCGGCCTTCTAGCTGCCATTCCTTCCTTCCTTCCCTCCCACCCTCTCAGTTCAGTTATCAGGAAGTGTCTCCTGGAGACGCCGGGTCTGATTCCAGGCAGTGGTTGCCGTTGGTGGTTCCGGTGGCTGCTGTTCTGGTTTGGGCGTGGTGGCATCATGGAGCACATCCGCACCACGAAGGTAATAACATTCTCCCTCCTCGCCGGCACCTTTTGGCAGTCGGTTATCTGGGAGCAGAGCCATAATACGTGGCTTGGGCTAATTCCTTCGGTTGCCCAGGTTCTACCCCGGTTCTACTCCGTGGCATCCCACCGACTGCGGGGGCTTCCCTTGGGATATCCAGGATCCGCTCCCTCCGGGCTCTCTTTCCCAGCTGCCCCCCCCCAGATATGTAGAATCCACAGTCCCCAGAATTCAAAGCACATCTAGAACTCCTCATTCATGAATGAATTAATTTGGGGGTGCAATATTGAGTGGCATTGACCTGGCTGGTGCCTGGCATTCTGTTGAGTGGTTTTGGGGTGGGGTGTTTTTTTTTGGGTGTGTGTGTGTGTGGAGAAGGCAGATTTCTTTCTGCGAAGTACTTGGGTGTTTCAAAGGAATCGTCCACCTTTTAAAGGTTCTGTGCATTCTTCCTATCTGGAGAGGTTTAAAATAATAACACGTCTATTTGCATTTCGGTTATGGCTCCAACTTAAGGGTTACTCAGTAGCTTCAGCCTCTTCTTGATCCCTTGAATTATCATTTTGGCAGATTTGTCTATATCAGATTCTCTGGTTGCCTGGAAGCATATGTTAGGAGTGGAACCTAACTAGCAGGCTTATCAGCTGCTTTTTCATTGCCTTCGATTTTTCCAGGCCACCAGGATTGTTAAGGACTCTCTCCACATTTAGTTGTGATCAGCATAGCTGAAATCCATTGTGTGCCACTCAAGGGCACGCATAGGGTAAGCTGCCAGTAGCACATTAAAAAAAAATATATCAAAGGGCACACAGTAAGCAAAAATATAGATGCTCTTTAAAAAACAACAACCTTTGTTACTGTTTCCATTATTTATTGGATGTTAGCAATGTGATTTTGGAAACCCTTACCTCTTCCAAATTCAGCTTGTATTTTATTCTCATTCTGTTGAATACTGTTGAATTCTGGGCTACAAAATCTTGAACATTGGTATGTGAGATAAATGTAATTATTCAGAAGTTTGAGCATTTTTTCAGCACTGTCATTTTTGCGGTTGGAATTTTTTCCCTATAATATCTTGGTTGCTGCTGTTTTTCTGTATTTGTTTATAAATTGCAAGTAGCAATTCAACTGTATAATCTTGCAATGCATAATTATGCTGGCATTTTATCATTTTCTAGGTTTGCCTACTTTTTATGCATTGTTTAATGTTTCCTCATTATTCCAGATGCTGTTTTATTTTCAAATTTAGCAAATTAAATGAAGCTTTTTTTCACTGTGTTGTGTCAACAATGTGTTGTAAGTTACTCCAGCACCATTTGGCTTTTGATTCCTCTGTATTCATGGTTTGAGCATAGGCTTGGTGTAATATTGATTTGCTTTCCTTGCATTCTTGTAAGTAACTGATAATAGCTTTCCTCTGCCAATAGCTCTTGGTTGGTCTCTCTTTTTGCATATCTAGCAATAGTTATCAGTATGGCATTTTCCTATACATAGGTCTGTATCTCTGTCCAATAGAGCTGAAACACTGTGAACCCGATCTTGCTGTGTTCTTGGAGCATACCTTTAACTTTTGCACATCTAGTACTGCAGCTTAAAGATATGAAGGCCTGAACAACAGTGAATTGTAGCCTAGAGCAGCTATTTCATCTTAGGCTCCAGAGGACGCTCATTGTGGTCCGATCCCAAACAAAGCATAAGAGCATCCTCTTCAATTCTTTTGATCTTTTTGATATCTAGAAAACAATCCATGCAGACAGTCGGGGAAGAACTGCATTTCTATGAACTTCAGTGTAATCTGTGAGCAAACTATCATACAATAGACAGCTTTCTGTGCAATAAATAATTTGGTTTCAGTGATGTTGAGCTATTGTTGAATAGTTTCATGTGATACTTTGCTTTTTTTTTTTAAATGCAGGTTGAACAGGTAAAATTACTAGACCGATTCAGCACAAATATCAAGTCACAAACAGGAACTCTTTACCTTACAGCAACTCACTTGTTATTTATAGATTCCAGCCAGAAAGAGACATGGGTAAGGAGAATAAGGGTTTATGCTGCATTCCTTTACTTATATATTTTTCTACATTGTGTAACTTCCAAGAAACATATGGACTGATGTACACAACTTTTCAAAAGTGCCTTGTGACATTTATGTTACAACTCTAAAGGCAACTCTAACCATGGAAGTTGAGTGTGTAGTAACTGTTTAGCGCATATCTTTATAAGAGTCTTCTTAAAAAGAATCTTAAGATTTTTCTGTGCTTCATTGCCACTATAATACAGTGTGTATTTGAATTTTTTTTAACTTTAACTGCAGTCTCCTGTATGAAAGCAGTGAGGTCGAATACATAGGGTGTATTTGCCTAAACAAAATGAGAAATCTCCACTGAATATACTTAAAGCTACTTTTCAAATGGAAAAAGAGCAACAAGTAACTTTGACATAATATTACATTATTATGCTCATTATAGTGAACATGTATGTCCTCTTGTGTGAACTGATGCTCACCATATGTGTTGGTGCTGCAGCTTTCAGAATGCTCACAAGCGTAGCCAATTCTGAGAGATGTAAAGAGGGGAGATAGCTAAAATGGAGAAACTGATACAGATTTTATGCACCCTCATTGGAAATGTAAGATTGTTGTAAGAGCCTTATCTGTATTGTTTCACCTACAATTTTTGTGGTTTCCTGTATGCTGTAGATATTACACCATCATATTGCTGCGGTGGAGAAACTTGCTTTGACTACTTCTGGCTGCCCCTTAGTGATTCAGTGTAAGAACTTCAGAATAGTTCACTTCATTGTTCCCAGAGAAAGAGACTGCCATGATATTTACAACTCTTTGCTTCAGCTGTCAAAACCAGGTAGGGGGCAACTCTCTTCATTTCAATATGTTTGGTACAGAGAGCTGCTCTGCTTATTTTTTTAAAAGAACTAGACAACAAAGGTCAAACTCATTTTCCCCCCTCTTTTCCTGTTTTAGCAAGATACGATGAATTATATGCCTTTTCATATAACCCAAAGCAAAATGAGGAAGAGAGGGTGCGAGGCTGGCAAATCATTGACCTCACAGAAGAATACGATCGGATGGGTGTGTCTAACTCTGAATGGCAATTATCAGATGCAAACCACGATTATAAGGTAATAGGTTACTCATGCATTTATACTGCAGCTGTTAATTTTCTAATCCGCTCATATTTTACAGTGATCAAATGGATTTTTGAATGCTAGGATGGTTGCTTTCATATCAGGGGAAGAGCAGTGGTTGATTTATTCTCTTCTCATTTCAGAATTCTCTCTCAAAAGCACTCTCTTGAGTCATACAACTTTTTAAATGATTTCTTTGCGTCCCTAACTGGGTGGTTGGATGACTGCTGATCTGCAAGAACCATTCAGATGGTACACTAGAGCTGAGGTCTTTCAAACTTGGCAACTTTAAGACTTGTGGGACTTTTAACTCCCAGAATCCTCTATGCTATGCTGGCTGGAGAATTCTGGGAATTGAAGTCCACAAGTCTTAAAGTTGTCAAGTTTGGGGAGCCCTGCACTAGAGGTTGAAAAACAATTCAGAATATCTGTGCTTAGGCCTGTGCTTTCTTCTTTCCCTGCTGACAGAGATCAAGACTTAACTGGAGATTGTTAAACAAGATTTGTGTGTGTGTCTTGTCTAGTTTCTCTTTTTTGTTCTTTTTATATTTTTATTGATACTTTCATTTTAAAAATGGTTCCTGTTTATGTTTCTCATGTCAACTTTCATTGCAACTGGTGAGGTTTTTTTCTGTTAACTTTTTTTTTGTAACTGTTACATTTGTATTGAAAATATATACTGAAATAGACATATTGTAGAAGGGAAATATGGAAATCCACACAGACTAGTAATGTGCTAGGACTACTGGTAGAAATATCCATCAGTATATATTTTTATCACATGCTTGCCCATATTTTCACTTACTATTCTTTTTAAAGAAAATCAGAGTTCAGAGTTTTAGTAATACTTTGTTTCTGTTTTTGAACAACTCAGGAAATTTGAGTGGAGAATTTTAATCTAAACATCCTCATCTTAGTTCAGGCTTTTATTACAAACTGTTGGACAACTGTATTACCTCATTTAAATATCTGGTCAATTGCTATGCTCTCATTCTTGATCATTACATTCAGCCCAGAGGTGGGTTCCTACCGGTTTTATCCGGTTCTATAGAGTAGGTAGTAACTCCATGGTGAGCCGGGTGTGTCGGGAACTCCGTGGGCACCGCCATCTTGGATTTTGCTTTTGCGCATGCGAAGAAGCTAGTTTTTGACTGCTCTGTGTGTGTTCGCTCAGGCGCGCTCAAGGTGCAACCCTGAGAGAACCGGCAGTAAGAAGATTCAGACCCCTCCTCTGATTCAGCCAGCTGAGAAAGATAAGACTGGACATTACTGCATTTGAATACTGTATTCTATTCTCTCATTCCTTTTCCATCCATTTTTCTGATATTGAGAACCTTTAGGTATCCTAACTTAGGTGTTTCTGATAAAAAAAATGGAAATTGGATATACGACCTACCTAACATGATTTTTCTTTGCAATTTCTTTTTTAAAACCTTCACAGATTTGTGAGACGTATCCTAGAGACCTTTATGTTCCCAGGAGCGCAAGCAAGCCCATAATTGTTGGCAGTTCTAAATTCCGAAGCAAAGGAAGGTTCCCTGTGCTCTCATATTATCATAAAGATAATGAGGTATAGTCTGATTTCTTTTCAACGCAAGTATCTAAAGGCTATTTTCCAGTACAGGAAAAGACGAAGTGGGTAAGTACAGTAATCTTAGGTCCCTAGATCTATTCTCTAGTGCAATGAAAGTGGATGCTAATAATGCAAGTAGTCCTTGACTTACGACCCACAGCTTGGACTGGAGTTTCACTGGCTAAACAGTGTGGTCATTAAATGAGTCATCACATGATCACACTTGATTTTACAAACCCATTTTTTAACTGCTATCATCACGAATGTTAAGTGAATCTGGCTTCCCCAATTGACTTTGCCTGTAGGAAGCTGGCTGGGAAGATTTGCAGATCGCGATCTCGTGACCACAAGACACGGCAAGGGTCCTAAATGTGAGCCAGCTGCCCAACTCTCAAATGGACATCACATGACCATGGGAGTGGTGCGACAGTCATAACTTTGAGGACCAGTCATAATTCACTTTTTCCAAGGTTATTAAGAACTTTGAACTGTTTGTTAAATGAGCAGGTGTAAGTCAAGGACAACCTGTAAATAATAATATGATCGGGTACTTATGACCATAATAAGTTGTCAAACATAAAGAAATAAGAGTATTTGTTAGTTCCCTTCGTTTTCTGTTTAATTATTAATGTAGCAATTATCCATGGTTAGAAAAGTCACAGGTTGGTAGTCCTTTCTCTGAGGAATCCATAGCCTACAGCTAGGCTAACATGCATGATCATCAGAAGCAAGTGAACATATTGGTCAATGACAGTGTCAAGGACACTGATGCAAATCAGCTATATTTGCACATATACTTCTGCAGCAAACATAAGATGTATTTTTAAAAATTGAGCATATTCCCCCAAAAAAGTTTTTCAAGTACAGATTTTGAAACACTGGAGCCTTGGTTTTCCGTTTTTTTGGGGGGTGGGTGGGTTATATTGCAAGATAGCTACACACTGACTTAATTGTTCCTGCCTTCACCAGGCTTAAAGTGCAACCTTTTCTTTATATTTACCCTTCTTTTTTTCTCACCAGGCTACCATTTGCAGATGTAGTCAACCTCTCTCAGGATTCAGTGCCAGATGTCTGGAGGATGAACACATGTTGCAAGCAATAAGTAAAGCTAATCCCAATAACCACTATATGTATGTCATGGACACCAGACCAAAAGTAAGTTTGTAGCTGGGTTTTTCTTCTGTTTGGTTTTAGCATTCTTGCTGTCTTTATTCTTTAATTTTGTCTATTATTGGGGTTTTTCCTGTTTTTAATATTTTAAGATATTCAGGAGTTTTCAGGGTAGCCTCCCGAGGGTGAAAAATGGCCCAACGGGCAAACCGGAAGTTTGGGAATGGACTTCTGGTTTGCCTGTAGGGGCATTTGTTGTCCTCTATTTTTAAATTTCTCAAACCTTTTGCACAACCATTTTCCTTCAAGAGACATTTTGGTTTGTAAATTGTTGCTTATTCTTCGAAGCTATCTAATTGTAACTTATTTAATAACCAATAGTTAAATATATCATGGGTTACCACTCTTTGTAAGTAATAGAATAGGAAGATTTTCTCAATTCTGTATTGTTCAGATATGTTGTGAAAACTATTGTATTTATTTTATTTTCCTTACTTATTTTCATTCAATGCCACTCTATTTCCAAAGGATCTGAGTGACTTACAGGAAACTAAGATGTCTGAGGATACTGAATTGGGAATCATGCAAAATCACAACAGTTCTAAGGCTTAGAAGCCAAGTTATAAAAATAATTTTCTTCTGTTTCATATTGTTCAGGATATATTATACAAATTATTAAAATAATTGTATATTGCTTTGTTTCTTATCCCTGACTAAACCTTCTTTTTCTCCAAGCTGAATGCAATGGCCAATAGAGCAGCAGGTAAAGGCTATGAAAATGAAGATAATTATTCCAACATTAGATTCCAATTTGTTGGTATTGAAAATATCCATGTAATGAGATCAAGCCTGCAAAAGCTTCTGGAAGGTATGACTATACGTGCCCTTCACTAATATTAAACGTTTCTCGAGTACAACATTCACTCTTGCAGAAAAGTGATTTTACATAAATCTAGTTCATATCAAAGGATGTATTGAAATAGTGTATTTTTCATGCTATAGATATTGCTAATGTGAAATTCTACTTTCTAATATTATGAGAGCCTATCCTTTTAATGAGATTTCCTCTGTTGAATATATTTCGGTTCAATTAAAACAGCCACATTTTTAATGTAAACAAGGCAGAATCATTGAGAGTCGTGCAGTATATACATTTAATCAATTATTATGGTTTCGTTTATGTACTGATTATTTCAGAAATTATTAAAGCTTGCCATCCTACTGTAGTAATGGGAGATTTTATTAAATATTTATATGAATGTATACATTGTATACATATTTAATACAATGCATAATTTATCTACTTATTTGATTATGATTTATTTATACAATATAATTAACATGCCATTTAAATATTACTTCATTGTGGGAAGCTACCTAACTGGAATCTCATGAAGTTGTTCCTTCATGATTCCTTCAAATTTAGCAGCTATAAGCACTATTTACAATATCTGCCCATCTCAGGAGACTTGAGGAGTCATATTATATCAAACAAGTGCATGGCTGCATTAATTGATTCCTCATAGTAAGTATTTAAATGATAAAAGACAGGTGTGCATTCTAAATGATAGGAACATATTGAGGATTAGTAAGATGGAGGCACAGAAGAATTTTGAAGATAGTTACGTTACTTTTATAATGCAGAAGAACTTTACACTAGATTGCTTCCGCATAATTAACAATTAATAGAGGAAACCAGAGTTTGAGACAGATTGGGGCATAAACAGGATATGTAGAAGAAACTGGGATAGAGGAAAGATACTTCATATGTTTAACAAATTCAGAAGTTCAGATTTCTTCATACAGTTGCTAAAATCCACTTTTGGATTCTTGCACAGAGAGTTGCTACCGCATTTGAATTTATCTGTGTTTCATTTTATTTTAGTTTGTGGAACAAGAGGCCTCTCAGTCAATGATTTTCTCTCTGGCTTGGAGAGCTCTGGATGGCTGCGACACATCAAAGCAGTGTTGGATGCTGGTATCTTCTTAGCTAAAGTAATTTGCATTTATTAAATTTGACAAAAGTTGTTGCTATTAGTATTATTATTCATTTGGGAATATAGATGGCCATCAATAAGCACCATCAGATCAAGGGAATTTGGAAATTTACTTTCTAAAGTCTTCAACTTTTCAAGGATCCACAGTTCAGTAGCAGAGCATATGTGTTTAAATAGAAAATCCCACATTCGGTTTGAAATTTGCCTTTTTTTAAAAAGAAGTGTATATCATGGTAATCATAACTGGCCACCACCTGATTTCTTAAGTAGTTTAAGTCAGTTGTTATTATTTGTTAAATGTATATGCTATCCATGTCATATACATTAACTAAATATTTAAATTGGTAAGCATTCAAACCTGCCATAAGGCAATCCGTTGTGTTCCTAAAGTAAAGGAGCCAAAATTGATAGCTTAAGCAGTGATAAAACGTATTGTCAGGGTTCCAAGTAACACCCCCAACACAAGAAGACTCCAAGGCTAGAAGTTCCTCAAAGTTCCATTTTATTAGAGAGGTCACATTGGCACATCTGGAAAAACCCGAATCTGAAAGCTTCCAGGCTTTCCCCACCCAAAAGAAAGTCCAAGTCCCTTCCTCTGCACCCACATGTCCATCACATGGTCCAATCAAAGCACCGGCCCAACTGGAGATGCCTCCCACTCACGCCCCTCCAGGTGCAGGCTGAATGCCCTTGACTCTCAGAGAAAGGAATGTTATTATGGCTAGATATCCCTGCGACTCCGTGCAATCCCCCCTCCCAGTTTCCTACAGCACTAAGTGTGGCAGCCCTGAAGATCCAAAAAAAAAAGATGGTCTCCAGGGCTGACAGGCTGCCCTCCCCCCCTCAACCGATGATTGTGTCCTGCAACGAGATGCATTGTTTGTCATTCAGGCAAACAAAGTTCTGTGGGTTGAGTAATTCTTTTCGTCTTTTCATCAAGCAATCAGCTGTAAATAAATAAATGTTGAACAATTAGGAGAGATCCAGGCATAAATAGGCTGTCTCGGGGTGACTGAGAGAAATTCTGGGAATTGAAGTTCATACATGTTAAAGTTGCCAAACTTGAGAACAGTGGCCTATAAATATGTTGAGGGTGCATTCCCAGGCTTTCTTTCCAGTGTGACATAGATTACAGATCCTTTGGTTCTGCCTTTATGTTGGCCAGAACCTCTGGGAGTTAAGAGTTCCAGCACATTTAAAGAGTTCTTGAAAGGCTGGAATGAATTAAGTATTTTAATTCAGTTGAGCAGTTGAATTCATTTTCTTTGTTATACACACATCACTAAGTTTTGTTCTTTTCGCAGGCCATAGCTTTTGAGAGCGCAAGTGTATTAGTACATTGTTCTGATGGCTGGGACCGGACATCTCAGGTCTGTTCCTTGGGTTCTCTATTATTGGATCCCTTTTATAGAACCATTAAAGGATTCATGGTAAGTGTGCAAAGCGAGCTTAAGTCACACTCGGCCAATGCTAATGCTGACCAACTTTGCAGTTCGATAATTTTGTGTTTCAGATGTGCTCATCTGCTTAATATTGAACATAATACTGTGCATTAATGTTAAAATGTAATTTAATTATACAAAGTGGATCCCAATTCAAATAAATCTTGAATCAGTTATCAATATCAGGATATATGCGTTTTAAAATAAGTAGTTTCAAAAAAGTTTCAAGCAGAAAAAGAAAATTATATATTGATATTTTCTCAATAAATTGAGATTATAAGCTATTGATGTGTTTCTGGTGCTAATTTTAAGTTGTAAACATGCCAGTTGAGTCTGCTATATCCGTTAATTTAGACTAGATATCTTAAAGATCTGTTTGATCTGGGATTACCTTGGTGCCTGGTTTTTAAATTCTTTAATTAATGAACTTTACAGTGTTATTTGAAACCTGCATTTTATGTTCCTTTTTACTTGTAGTATTTGTATAGAAGAGCAAAAATATATGTATAATACAGCATACCACATGATTAAAAACTGATACATGATTTCTTCTAGGTTTTGGTGGAAAAAGACTGGATTGCTTTTGGACACAAATTTTCAGATAGGTAAATGTTTTTCGCTGTAAAAAGCCTACATTTGAATTCTTTATGTAATGTGCCTTATTATGTTAAATTAGTATGCAGTGTATAAGCCTGTATATTGCAATCTTGTTCAAACATTTAATTTAGATTGGAAGTATATATTTACTTAGAACAATTGATAGCTTTATATACTATTCAAGATTTTATAAAGATTAAAAAAATAAACCTGAGCAGCCTTATTTCCAATTTAATTAACTGACTTAAAACTCTTTAATTGATCAGATTTTTTGGATGCTGTACAGCCCTTTTTTGGTTTTTAGCAGGTTGCAAGTTATGTTCAAATGATCTCACACTCTTTCTCTTGCTGGAAGAGATATCCTTATTGCAAAGGGTTTTTTGTCAAAACGGTGTAGGCCACTAACAATACGCACCATTGCCATTATTACTTGCTTCATTGTTCCCCCCATTCCATTTTCTGTTGTGTTTCTAATTTAACTTAAAATTGTTTTTTTAGATTTGAATCACTAGGCTCCAAATGCTGCACACAGTTTCCTCCCACAGATATAATTATTGTGGTGTATTCTATTCCATGCCAAGCAAACCATTTCTGTATGCCCTGCTAATGGACATAAATAGGACAGACAGGAAATAGAGCAAACACTCTTAATTTTTACCAGAGTGGATAGTGCTGGAATTTTTAAAGATTTCTTTGGAGTTGGGTGACTTTGCTTCTTTTGGAGTATTTGGGGTTTTACATTGAGTGTTATGGATACCTAAGTCTATGGAAGGCTTAAGGCAATCATTTTGCCCCTTAAACCCATGCAATCAACACAGACACACCCAAAATCAAATGCAAATATTTAGCTTTGGCCAGCCTGGAGGTCCCTGGGAGCCATAAGATATCGGCCACCCCAAACTATATGATGGACTGGTTGTGAAAGAAGTCAGGATCTCCAAAAAGCAGTTTGATATGGAGTGCTGTGTTCTCTTGCCACAGCCCAGTGAACGTGCCTAGAAGTTCTTTTGTGCCTGAATAATAATTGCCCGGTTAACTGTGTTTAAGTGTAATACAGAAAAAGATTTTAAAAAACAAGTTTCCGCTATTTTTTTTACAAGTCTCTATTCATAGATTGCTTAGTGAACGTTCCTCATATACTCTGGGAAATGCTCTCATTAATGAAATGGAATATTATATTTTATAGATGTGGACAACTGGATGGTGACCCGAAGGAAATATCCCCAGTGTTTGTCCAATTTTTAGAATGTGCCTGGCACCTGACAGAGCAGTTTCCACAGGCCTTTGAGTACAATGAAGCTTTTCTCCTTCAGATCCATGAGCACATCCATTCATGCCAGTTTGGAAACTTCATTGGAAACTGCCAAAAAGAGCGAGAAGAACTCAAGTAAGGCTCTTAGGAACAATATATTAACACAGAACTGAACTTTCCCGTTTATTCCTCCCTTGTGCCTTTCCTTCCACCATTTTTATGCTACAGTTAGAAAGCCTCCCACTGTACTTACCGATCAATATAGAAAGGAAGTCCCTGTTTTCAGGGACTTGCAGCCTGGGAAAAAAAATCACTGTCTAAAGTATGGGAGGAGGAACAGTTTAAAAATAAAATAAAGTTTCAAAAGAAGAAAAAAAGGGAAGGAAAGGAGAGGAGAGGGAGGGGAAGTGGAACGTGGTAGCAAAAGAGAAATAAGAGTTCCAGTACTTAAGTCTTTCTTTCTGCTACAGCCTAATGGAATGGCTGCACTTTACTGCCAAAAGTAGTCAAAGAGTTTCCCCTTAGGGCTATTAAATATTAAACTATCAGATAAAATCAGTGATGGAAATCAAGTTTTGCTAGGCTGAACAGTGAGGTAGCTCTTTTAAGTGCTGATGGCGTAGAATCCTTTTTCACATGGAGGAAACTCTTTAATATATATGTGTGGGGGGTGGAATCTGCTTGTTTGGATTTTGATATGTGCAAAATCTTCCTGAGAGTAATATATTCCTCTAATGTAGAAGAAAACCACATGAACATAAGTCTTCCTTCAATATGTTTTCTTTTCCTCCCTTGGGTGACCATTTCACATCCTGAAAGTCCTCCCAATCAGTTTGTTGGGTAGAAGCTTTGGAACGGAATAGATACCTGTATTGTATTCTCTTTTTTGCCCTCCTTAAATTAGTGAATGTAAATTTGGGTAGGAATGGGCAGGAAGGCAGTGTTAAACAGTTCTTTGCAGTTCATAATTGCAATTAAACTCTGCTCTTTACACCTTTCTTATCATAAATAGCTCACATTTTGTGTACCTTTGATACAGTGTAGATGTCCCTCAGCCACTGACAAGTGTTTAACTCTAGGCTCTCCTTATTTTAAGGTTGAAAGAGAAGGCTTTTTCCTTGTGGCCTTTTCTTTTGGATGACCACAGGAAATACCTAAATCCAATCTACAATGAACGTTTTTCGCAGTCACTTTCAGTTCTGGAGCCGGATACAGCCGCCTTTAATTTTAAGTAAGTTTCAATTACCATATTTGTCTGAGTATAAGACGCACCTTTTCTCCCCCTAATTGGGGCTGATAATTTGGGTGCGTCTTATACTCCGAAT